>CM052193.1:1336134-1435904 GCA_028455805.1 Lasioglossum figueresi
GGGGGGTTATCTTTCAACCTAAAAGCAATGTTTTCCATACAATTTCAATAAAAACCCGGAGTGGGGTCGATTCACCATGCTTAGTCTGCTAGACCCTTTCCCAAAAGAAGAAGTAAACGCAGCTTTGTCGCAAGTCGGAGCTTATGTCGGAAAATTAAAATCACCGCCATAAAAAATCATATTTCGTTCCGAGGTGGAACGACATTCGTCAAATTCTGTTTGAGAGATCGCGAGAATCCGACACGGTATCGCGAGCGGTGGAAAAAAAGTGTTGACACCGCTTGTCAGCGTGCCTCGAGACTCTAGTTACAAGTCGAGAAAAGCGTCCGTGAAACCTGAAGCGTCTCTGTTGCGCCAGAAGAAACAAAATTATTCCAGTTGGTAGTTATGCGTCTCGACAGACTCGCGACCAAGAAGTCGAGAGCGGCGTCGCGTCGTCGTCGTCGTCGTCGTTTGCCTCTGTAGCGTCGTTCCCCTCGGCTAGCTGATGCGTCGCGACGCCGGAAATTGGATCGCGTGTTTATTTAACTAAATCCAGATTTAAACGAGGACGGAGAGCTTGGCGCGTGCTTATTCAACAAATCCAATTCTTAAATGGAAGTCAACTGTTCAGTTGCCGGGGCTCGCTGATAACTGTAATTTTTCTCGGGGCTCGTGTCATAAACAATTTTAAATTATACAAATTATACATACCCATTGAGGCGTGATCAAAAAGTAAGGTGACTTTTTATTTTTATCAAAAAATATTTATTTATTCGTCAATATTTATGTTGTCTTCTTCAAAGTAATCCACCTCAGATATAATACACTCGTGATATGCACTTTTTGGTATAGATTTGAGCTCTTCCAGCGATGCAGTCTTTATCTCCTCGATCGTTGCAAATCTCCGTCCTTTCATTGGTCTCTTCAGTTTTGGGAACAGGAAAATGTCGCAGGGGGCCAAATCCGGAGAATATGGTGGCTTAGGCACGATCGCGGTGTTGTTTCTGGCCAAAAAATTACTTGCAAGCAACGATGCGCGAGCAGGTGCATTATCTTGATGCAAAATCCATGAATCGTGTTTCCAAATTCCGGGCGTTTTTTTCGTATTGCTTCGCGCAAACGGCGCATAACTTCAAGGTAATACTCCTTATTAACCGTACGACCTTGTGGTAAGAACTCCTGATGCGCTACGCCACGATAATCGAAGAAGACGGCGAGCAAAATTTTGACATTTGATCGAACCTGGCGTGCTTTTTTCGGTCTTGGCTCTTCCGGGGACTTCCATTGGGACGATTGGACTTTGGTTTCGACGTCGTAACCATATACCCATGATTCGTCACCAGTTATGACCCTTTTGAGCAAATCAGGATCATCGTTGACGTCGTTCAACAGCTCCTGAGCGATGGTCGTGCGACGTTTCTTCTGGTCAAAATTAAGCAGTTTCGGAACAAACTTCGCCGAACACGCAAAACACTTCCATCCTTCATGCTTCTCGCAAACAAATAAAAAATGCTATATAGCTGAAACTGTGAACATATGTTCGGGACGAGTGTACCGGCATAAGAAAGAAAAGAAAACGAAAATCGACTGTAGGTATCCCGCGAAATTCAAACGGTCACCTTACTTTTTGATCACACCTCGTACATTCATTTATCCGAAATTCGACGCGATAGGAAATCGCAACTTCCAACAATGAGATTATCAATCTTCAATGAATCCAATTTTGAATTCAATCAATTCAATCAAGACAAAGCAACCCGGGACAAAGATCGGGATCAAACTCGACAGTGGATCGAGCTCCTGAAGACGTCGGCATCCACGGGACGGTCCCGCGGAGTACCAAGTCCACAGTGCACCCCGAGTTAGAGTCATGGCAGCTGTTCCCCGAAAAGAGCCGAGGACAAGGGCAGGAGGTATCTGGAGTTAATGAACATTGCCGAGTGAACTCGCACAAATTCGGTCGAAGGAAGGGCGAGTAAATTGAGTGAGGCGGCAACGGGATTATTGATCCAGCTCACCCCCTCGCTGCACACAGCACCGTACCTCTTCAGCAGCCCCTAGACATCGTGGTCCCTCGAGCTAGACGAAAAATTCCGCTCGGTGCAGCTAAGAAGAGCCTCCGCGGAATTTCCGTGCGCGCGCGACCATCCTCTTCATCTTCCTCCTCGCAAGAGCTCCATCTCCGCCGCATCGCGTCGTTTTCCTCCGAAGCATCGAGTCAGGAACCACGCTCGGTTCACCGTGCTCGCTCGAAGTGGCCAAATAATCGTTAACGATTATCAGTTGATAGCCGATCCCTGAGTTCCTTTGTGCTGGCTAATTGCGATAACAGGATACCTGTCCGAGACATAGTACCGATGCATTTTCGAGCGAATTAATTCGGATCGCGGTGCAAAGCCCCGGCAACCGGTGTTTCACCCGTCTACGCATTAACAGATGCATTAGAGATCGAGCGCAACCTGCAGGACTGTCTAACGCAGTCGCCGATGCGAGCAGTTTCCGAAAGATTTTCAGCATGGTGAATGTGGAGACTTCACTCTTTAAAATGAGCTCGGTTAGATCATCCTGCGATTTCTTTTCACGGAGCTACAAAAGGTTAAACATCGCCCTCCCACTGGAAACATGAGTCTGCAAACTCGAGGAACGGGGTAAATTAGATTTATATCCCTGAATTCCTCCTCCAACTTCAGAAACAAGCATCCTGAACGAAAGTAGAGGCTTCACCCTTTGAAATGAGCCTAGCTACATTATCCTGCGATTTTTTTCCACGAAGCTACAAAAGGTTAAACATCGTTCTCCTGCTCGAAACATAAGTTTGTATATTCGAGGACCGGGTCTATCGAATTGATACCCGACCCTGAATCCTTCCTCCAACTTCGGAAACAAGCATCCTGAACAAAAGCAGAGACTCCGCTCTTCAAAATAAGCCCAGGTACACCCTCCGGCGATTTTTGTTCCGAAAGTTATAGAAGGCTCGAAGCAGAATTCGATAAACAAATTCGCGGTAGAAAGTTCGCTGTTTCTGCTCCGAACTCTTTCCGAACCGATGCCTTGCCGTTGACTCTCTTTACAAACTTCGCGGAAGGGATGAAGTACAGTTATAAAAAGGCCTCTCTCTCTCTCTCTCTCTCTCTCTCTCTCTCTTTCTCTCTCGTCAGGTCCCCGAGATTAAGCGACGATGTAAAACCAAGCGGAAATGGCTTTCGCTCCGACACAGAGGTAGAGAATTTTCGAGGGGAATCTGTCGAGCATTTTTCGAAGGCGTTGCACCCGATTTCCAGTTGATCTAGCCGTACAGCTTCCTCCGGCGGTGGATCGTCCGACGATAGAGGAAATCACGTCGACAGTCTGAGACACTTCCGACGATTCCCTCGCGAGATACGATTCATCGGGAGAATCCGTCGGGTGTGCTATCGCGGCTGCTCAAGGCTGATTAATCGACAAGGAAGAAGGCTACTCGGAGGATTAAACAGAAAAGGGTTCCACCCGCGCGCCCGTCGCTGTACAACAGCCTCTGTTCCAGAAGGAAATAAATGACCCGACGGACGGGAACACCCCCGCGGTTCCAGACCGTTCTTTGCAGGCTGATCTTCCAGCAGAAAGATGGAGAACTTCCTCTTTCTGCAAACAAATTTGTTTGTTTTATTTCTCGAACTAAAACCACATTTTTTCATCAATTTTCTTTCCATCTTTGCAGATCTACTTCTTCAGGACAAAAGTTTCTTCCTGCGTTTTCAGGTTGAGGGTTGAATTTGTCCTCTTTCTTCGACGAATTCGTTTATTTTGTACCTTGAATCGTCGCAGTGTTTTGAAATTTTTCTTTGATCCTTGATGTAATATATTTCGGTTTTCAATTATCTCGGATACCAAGTTTCGGGGGAAAAAAATAAAGAATAGGGACGGGACCGTGAGCGTCATTCTCGGCGAGTGCGGAAGCAAAACGGCTGCCGGCAATGGTGTTTGTTACTTTGCGACCGAGTAAAAGTTCAGAATCCTCCGGGACTCCAGGGACAGCGCATCAACGATGGCTACGGAGAGCGAGAAAGCGAGAGGGCGAGAGAGGGTGAACTTTCTACGTATCCTCGCCACGTAGTCACGAGCCCTGGAGCTCGTACGTTGAATCGAATTAAGAGATATGAAGAGAACTTCTGTTATCCTTTCGGCTTCGGGAACTTAAGTGTGACAGCGGGCGAAATTGACTAAGGAATACGACGACGCGCGCTAGGAATAACGAATACGACGGCGTCTTCTTCGAACTACTTCGATCCCGCGGCGCTAAACGTCCCGAGGATTGCACACCCACCTGTCCGACTGCTTCCCATCGCGTTTAATTGGACTCGACGTGAATATCATCCCTCGCAATACTGTTAACGCTTCAACCCTTTCAGAATCGCGACGTTGCAGACATCGTGTATCTAACTACCAACCATTTCCCTTGGCATCGTGCATCCAACTTCTTCAAGATGCAGCGCGTAATCCTTCCGACTGGAATTTCCCATTCCCTTCAATTTTATGTTGCATTGTTCCCTTAAACTTTATACAGTAAAGTCGGGATTACTGTTCTCAGTCAACACCAAGTTCTAAGTCAATTGATCTCGGCTCGGGTATATCGGTGTAAACACCACACATTGACTCGAATGAATCGAAATGTTCAACTTTCTTAATTTTCATGATTTTTTAAATGAAATTTCACTATCGCATTTCTGGCATTTTTCTGATTAATATAAGACCAAACACGATATCATTCCAATTGTATTTAGTGGTTAAATCGACGATTCAAGTTTCGGTCGCAAGAAAGGACAGCGTATGGGAAAGAAAGAGACACTCGTTCTGTCCTTCTCTATGTTCGGCTTCTCCTTTGAAGTAACAAAAATACGATCGCAACACCAGGATTACCGTCCACCAAAAAGACGGCTGTTGGACAGTAATCTCGACTTTACTGTATTGTATCGATCCCTCAAACATTATGATCGCGGTTTGCTCACCTGCACACCCCGTGATTGTTATTATTATTATACGAATCAAATGAAATTTAATGTGACCATACATGCTATTTACCATTAAATTAATATTATCATTTGTGTAAGCTTAACAGGGAATTTTCGCATAAATTCAAAGCAAGGTTCAACATGTGTTCCAGCATGGCGCTGGACATATTATCCTTAAAATTCGCTGTTAATATTAAACAATATGTGCATAGAACGGTACAAACATTCTGCTATAAATGTATCAAATCCACGGTCTAATCGTAACGAACATTCATCGATACGTACAAATTGAACAATGGGTTTCAGAACATTGTTCCCGTGACAGCAGAGTTTACCAGCCCCCGTAATTCATCTTTCCCAGTCCCGACAACCCAGAATTGTTTTTCCCCTAAACCAGCCTCTCGAAACGCAAACGAAGAAGGTAATTACGCGGCAGAAGGATTAAACGAGACAGTTTCCGGTGTACGATCGATAGAATCCGCCGGTGTCGCGGTTAATTCTCCGCTCGGCGAGAACTTCTTGAATAATACGTTACGAAATTATCACGGCTAATTACCACCGTGTCGGATCCATCAAACGTCCGTTTAATAATTGCAAAGTAATCACGCGTCGCCGTATGAGGGTACGAAAACTGGCGTAACCGGCATGAAAGATTCACTGGGACGAATTTTGGCCCCAAAATTGGTAACCGTATTATTCCTGATCCTTAAAACGATCGTAAAGAATTTTCGTTTGATCGCTAGACTGCCGATTTTATGCATTTATGATAAACATGATTAGGAACGATTTAAGGCAGTGGCTACATTAAACAAATTTGAGAACGTCGACGTATTAGTTTCAGGTTATGCTGATTACAATCAACGCAGATAATTTTTATTCCGCATAAAGATCCACAATCCAGTGATCGCTTCGTATCGTTCGCTTTGTATCATTATTTTTGTACAACTTGAACAAAAGCTTGCGCTATCGAGCTCCAATAAGAAGCTTCGTAAAACAGTTTTAAACAGCGATTTTCGCAGCAGGTTCGAAGCGAGTTGCGAGAACGTCAGTAGGTCGCGCTTCGCCGGACGATTTTCGACGTTCCTGATTACGCTTATTCAGCCACGTGACGGATGCGAAATTTACTTGGGCGCTGCGGGCTAGGCGATCGCGATCGCGAACGTGCCCCGCACACCCACGCGTAGTCACGTGTAATCAGGCCGGCCCGGAATTTATTATTGTACGTGCGCCACATGCAGCCGACTATTGCTTCTCTCTCTCTCTTCCTCTCTGTCGGCATCGTCTGACTGATATCTGGAAGGGCGTAGCCGATTTATCACCGATTTATCGCCGATTTATCGCCGATACACGAACCTCCACCGCACGATACTTTACCTTAGCCACCTAGGCCGCCTCCTTGGTTATACACTTTCCAGATTCGATTACCCGGAATGCGAAGTGCTTCCACAGAGCCCGTCCATTGTCGTGTTAGCCTATGTAACGCGAACCAACCACCCAACCCCCCCGAATACACCTTCTACCCTCGAAACACCCTCTTTATCCGAATTCGATTACTGGCCCGTTCTGAATATTTCCAGCCCGGATATCGGCCTCGGACGTTCGAGCCAGGAAAATGGGATATTTTATATGCCGTCATCGGGACCGATAGCCGTGGGAACGACGTAACGCAATCTAGGGTTCGGACCATCGGAGCTGGGTCACCGGCTAACGCGATAGAGGAATTAGCGAGTGTTTTCGGCGGCTTTCGCGTAATTGCGCGGTCGAGGACCGGTTTCGACGATGGCCAGCTTGATGGAGTTGTCTCGGACCGGTTTGAAACGCTTTTCACTCAAAATCTATTGCGTGGAATATGTTGCACATATTTTGAAGTATAGAACGGTATTCTTTTATTCTCCCCGGAGCTGCCTATCGATGCTGGCAAGCGGGTTTTTCAGAGTCGCCTTAGTTAGCCGTATTTGACCATTTTTGCTGGAGGAACCAACAAGTTAATGGAAAATTCATTACACGCGTTGTACTGTCCATGTCTTAGAGTACAGAACAGTATTTTTGTATTCCTCCTGCCCTACAGAATGACGGCTTTAACACGTTCGTCGACCAGCGTGATTCGGCTAAGTTTCCCGCGGGGCCCAAATCCGACCGTCGCGTCGGAGCGCAAGAACGTAAACAGAGCGATTAGCTTGGAATGGCAATAATGCAATTCGCGTAGGTGTAGGCACGTGCGCGGTCGGTGATCTATTGTGAAAAAACTGCACATATTGTCCCAATTGTCCAAAATCATCACAAATGTGTTTGAACTGTTCCGATACCGAGTATCATGCTACATAATATGTTATATTTTATTTTAAATATAAATATAAATATATATATATAGTGTGTGTATATTTTTAAAAGTTATATTCTTACATTTTATATTTGCCAGTGATTATTCCATTAAATTCTTTTGTTACAAATGGAATTTTTATAAGTTACTTATAAAATCCTATTTAACTTGACGAAAAAATAAGAACGTCACCCAGATATGGGTTACGTGGCGACGAACGTGTTAAATATATTTGTAGGACTTAGCTTAATTAGCTGTCGCGAACAGTGAAAGCGTGTTCAACCGAATTGGGCCAGAGTCCCTCTAGAAGTGCTTGCAAGCCTGAGGACACCGTGTCCTCGGAAATGATCGATCAACATCGGGGACAGGTCGACTCGGGCCCAGCAGATGGCTTTCTTTCCCCGCCGTTTCCGCGACAATAACCAGGGGTTTGGCTGGAATACCGAGATTACCCCGGCAGCTAGTTCGTTTATCTCGCGGTCGCGAGGTCGTTAGTCCTCCATCTCTCTCTTCCTCTCTACACCCACTGTCTCTCTTTCTCTCCGCGCGAGAAGCGAAGATTGATGAAGCGTGTAAGGGCGTCGGCTCGAGAACGAGCCACTCTTTCTCCCGGGTAGCTCCTTTTTATCCGTTTTAGCTTCGCGAGAGACGTTGGGAGAGTGAGAGACGCTCTCTCTCTCTCTCTCTCTCTCTCTCTCTCTTTTCCTCTCTATCGCGGTTCATCCCTCCGTCCTACCCATTCGTTCCCAGCCTCTCGACGAGCCTTCCGACGTCGTCGACCGGATCCGTCGTCGTTCTTTACTTGCCACCTGTAATTTGTGGTTACTCGAGTTTGATTCCTCTCCGATCGCTTTTATCCAACCCCTCCATCCCCCGCCACCTTTCTTCATCCACCTCGAAGTCGATCGATCGATACTGTCGCGCGACACAAATCCTCCCTGCCGAAAATTCGAGCCACAAACGATCCCGAAAGTTGATATTCGACATATATTCTATATCAAAGCGTTTAACACAATTTATGAAGAAATTCTGTAGCTCTCTCTCTCTCTCTCTCTCTCTCTCTCTCTCTCTCTTTCTCTCTCTCTCTCTTTTGACACGTCGATGTATCTGTAACAAAATTTTCTACAAATATCTTCTTTCTTCTACGAGAGTATATTGAATTCAATGGGAAATATTGTAACCATGTAATCGTGTCTTGAAATGCGAGAATGTTTGCAGTGTTTCTATAGTGTTTCTGACAGATTCTGGTGCTTGTAAAGGATTCGGTATATTGAATCGGAGGAGATAAGTCCCGGTTTGGGACCGCAGTGTGCCGGAATGTTTTAGCAGAGGATCGATCTCGCGCGACGGTTTGCGTTCACGCCCACGCAACGGTGCACATGCTCGCGAGTTAGGTGCTCGGTCGGCCGTTCGTGTACGTACAGGGCAGAAGGGCCTACGATGGATGGGGAAACGAGAAGCTTATCGGTGTAAAACCGTTATCCGTGTGGGTCCAGGGATTGGCATCGCGATATTCCTGGACGGCCCTCGAGGCGAGCTGCCTTCCCTCTTCGGGATCCTATGACCCAATTCGAGCGACGCGATCCCATTCGACCACCGTTCCCAATGGAAGGGTCGACGATGGACTTCTCTCTCTCTCTCTCTCTTCTGTCTTCTCTCTTCTCTCTCTACCTCTTCCTCTCTGTGCTGCTAGTACAGGATGCAAGAAATGTGATGGTCACTGCTTTCAGTGCTGAATCCACACCTTGAGGGGAAGAATTACGAGAATGGTCCACTGGATACTGATTGTCAAAGCGTTTGAATGTCGCAGGTGGCCACGTCATCCAGAAACCATAATCTTTTGTTAAAACTAAATTAAAGTATACGCATCTACAAGAATGTATTTATGACTATTCATAAGAACTCCAAGTGTGAACAAGAATGTATTTCTTGTGCGTTCTTTTTGTAATAAACAAGAATATTACGAATATTTCGATGGGATCGTTTGGCCCATTTGCATCGCAACGACGTTCCGAGTATATGACCAACTTTTCAAGATAAGATTTGCATTTTCGAGACAAGTGTCGAATTATTTTCCAGGTACAGATCGAAGCCGACCATGATTTCTGTAGGATCCTGTACGCTGATTTGCGTAGCGAGAAGGCAATCGAGCCGCAGTTTCCTCCGGAGCCGCCGCAACTGTGTCAAAAGCTGCGCTGATCGTTTCGCGTGTAATTTCGCGATGCAAGCTCTTCTCGGACGCTTTACTTACCCTTCGCGGCGATCCGTCACTTCGGATCGTGTAAACGTTCGCCGGCGGATTCCCCTCGCAATTAGCTCGCCTCCCCTGTCCAGAACGCGTTTCTTCTCTTCACGAGGGGAAAGAAAGTTGTCCCGAAGTGCAACTGGATACTTCGAGCATTGTCGGAACGATGTAAAGATAACGGTAAGAGTTTGTATTGCGGCCGCGTTCTTCTTTTTTACTCTGAACTTTCTGCCGTGTTACTTATCCTGACTCAGTATTAGTGTGAAAGCTTGTGCTAAGCACGATACTAAGTGTTCCAGCGTTCTGGGTAGACGCTCACGGATCGCGGGACGAGCGCAGGACCTGTTCGGCCGAAATTCTATCCGTTTGCGTATTGTATCTTCTTTCACCGTCTCTGGAGAGTATGCCAATTAGCAAGAGACATTCGCGTGTCTCGACCCGTCCGCGTCCTCGCTAAAAGCTTTAGCCCGCAACAAAATCCGAAGCTCGTATCAACGCCCCGAAAGCATACTCTCGGCCTTGAAGAGAAACGCCGAGGACTCTCGAGTGCTGCAACAAGTCAACAATACTCTTCAAGAGTTCTTCTTTACCCAAGAACAGAAGTATTATCGAAGCGACGCCTACTTTCTTCTTGTTCGTTGTAAATTTTCAACGAGCGGCGATACCAAATCAATGGACTTCGACGTTCATACCACCACTTTCGTGGGAAAGTGAAAACCCCACAAACACAGTTGATACACTTCTTTTTTTAGAGTCGACGTCTTCATGAAATTTCTTGAAGATAGGGGATTTTGCAGAGAACCAAAATCTCTGAAAATCGTCTGTCAGAGCAGAATGGAGGTTCAATGGTAACTAGCAATTGTATACAAAGCATTATCGTTACCGGCTGATAGAAATTTGGTCCATTCAGCGTGGCGGCCGACGGCCAGATAAAACGTTCGTCCTTTTCGAAGAACCTTTCGCTCGAGGCTGCTGATAATTTCACCCCCGTCGTTCGCCATTGTCCTCGATAAGGCAGCCTCGGGGAGAGCCGATTTACGATCGATCGGACACCGACGGAGCTGGGATTGTTTCGATTTTCGAGGTGTCCCTGAGTTATTGCTTGCTGTATCCCGTCGCGTCGCGTCACCGTCCGTCCGACGTCGACGACGAGATTTTTATCCGGCAGCCAGAGGCTTTCATAGCCGATAAACATATTGGCCCGCGGCTCCCATCCCTGTCTCGTCGAATACATCCACTTCGAGGACACCATATTATCGAACGACATCCTCTGCAAAACCGTACTCGAGCATCGATCCCGTGCGGAGCGCCGCAGCCGTCCCAAATCGAGATCTGGATGCTCGGGATCGGTAAGAGCAACCTTTGGAAGAAGTTTGACAGCGTCGCAGCTGTCCCAAAACGGAATTTGGCGGGCCAGAAACAAATGTTAGTTTTGTTCAAGGTTTAGAAGAAGTAGAAGTCTCCACAGCCATTGAAAGTTTCAATGAATTTTTTGTTTAATTTTAGAAAGTGTATTTCGACACCTTCGGCGGTGTTAGGAATTTTTGTTGAAAATTCATGAATTTACTCGCGAAGCGATGTTCTTGCGAAGGGGAACCGAGGAATTATTTCTCGCGGCAATTAAACGGATCAGACTCGGCAAAGTCAGACTCCGGGGACGCAACCTATAAAATACCGTCGTTAGTATCCGGTTAGGCTTAATAGCAGTTAAGTAATGCCCCAGCCCCATCTTGCATCGTTGCGCCCCTCGCCGTGAATTCATACCGGTGTGTAACAAGGACACGGTAATAAGAAAACCGCGCAAGCATGCACAAGATGTCTCTCCCAGCCTGCAGAAGCCCCAGCTTCCTGAATAATTTCCGGCAGCTTTGATGCCTACAGCGCACCGCCACGGTATAACGCGTTAAGCTTGAAAGCTGCGGAACAGATCAAAGGTGCATCGAGGACATCCGCAACGCTACAGACAGGTTAATAAATCTGTAACCATCCGATACCGAAAAGGCTCTCTCCCTTCCGGCACGCACCAGTCGTCGAGCAACTTCTTCAAAGGACGAGCGATTCTCTTATCAGAGGATTTCTCAGTCGGATGTTATCTCGGAAATCAGTTCGTTTCACTCAAGAATTTTTCACTAACATTGAAAAATTTCGGGGAGCAATTTATTGAGGAATTTTAAAAAGTATTCTATCCAGGCGTTTAAGGAAACATTTTATTCAGCAATTTTAAGGAGTTTTGTATGCAGATATTTCGGAAACCATTTTATTATAGGACGTTCCAGAAGACTATTAATTTGACAGGAATTTTAAGAGGCATTTTATTAGGATATTTCACGACAAACCATTTCATCGAGATATCTCAGAGAGCAATTTATTTATTAGAAATTTTAAGACGCGTTTTATTAACTGTGTAGCATTTTTTAATGTACAAGATTTAATCTTCAAATTGTTGAGCTGGAGATTATTTTCGTGTATTTTGGTTATCCGTAAAGGAACCTAGAAATTGAATTAATTGGGACTGCAATAAATCTAAACAAATTCTGTAAATATTAAAATTACTAGCCAGTGTACAGTGTTCGAAAATTACCTCGGGTTATCGCCTACCCAGGTGTCGAAAGGTCAAGTTGAAACCCAGAGGGACAGCTCGCGATCGTAATAGGGTATTAAGGGCGCGGAAGGGATCGTTCGGGTGTCAGGGGTAATTAATACACGACGCGAAGAGGGGATCGTGAAATTCTGTAGGAAAACTCGGCCCGTGAAATCCTAGGCGACAATGCGCTCGAGACGAGCGGAACGGAACGGGTGCGGGTGCGGAATAGAACGGAACGTAAGCAGCAGTTTCGCGACGAACCTCTCTTCACGCTGACAGTTTGAAACCATCGTATCGCCCACGGGGACTCGGTAATTTCACCGGCAACTTTGTTCCCCGTGAACCTTGCCGGAAACATCCGGCGGAATCTCGCGCCCGGGTAATGCAACCGGCAGCGCAAGTGGCTGCAATTCGAACGATAATAATTCCTTCTGCGTTATACCTTCTCGACGAGGCGAACACTGCTGTGTGCCACCGTGAAATTGCCTTTCGCCCGGAATACCTATCGATATTTGCCTCGCCTTAATCATTTTATGGAAACTTGATATACCGGGCCATCCCACCGATAATGTCATATTCACGATTCACGGAACAATATTATCTTGGGAATTCCAGCAACCAAAAATATACCGTTCTTCCGAGACCTTCCTAAATACGTGAAAGCAAGTTTCAGATGGTTATGGCATTTTGAAATTTAATTTAATGGAATGGGAAAAAGACCGAATTTAGGGTCGATTATTTACACATCCCCAAAGTTTTGTAATTTTGATTTCGCATCTGCAAGGAATTCCTGTTTTTACCCCGATCCGGTTCTTGCCCGAACTGTTGCCAAGTCGGAATAGAATAGTTGGGGGTATAGCGAGCGAAAGTTCCCCAGGTTTGGGGCAAGCCATCACACATTTGCACGCGATGTTTCGCATAGTTGTCGGTCGGAAAGTTTAACGAAGGCAGCTGCGCGACGCATTAAACTACTCGAAGGGGAACGGAGAGATACCGTCGCGACATAGCGCAAGCCTTCGGGGTGGGAGAAGCTTTGGGCAGAAATCAAAGCTAGGCTCTAAACGAGTTTCTGACGACAGGATAAACGAGCGGAACGCGTAAACCAGCCGCGGGCCGATTCGGGATCGGATTCAGCAGAGATTTACATCCACGTGGAAGACGACGACCGACGTATCGCCAGCACTGTCTCATCGTTTTTCTGATAAGCAGCCCCGGCAATCTATCAGAGACAGCGAATGTAACCGATACCAGTTCTCCCCCTCCTCTCCTCTCCTCTCTACCTCTTTGTGTGACCGATCTGAAATAAGATCTCGTCCCGGTGCAATCGGAGCCGCGAGTCGACGCAACGCATCCGTCCAATCGAAAGACGGGCAACCGATCTATCCCCGAAATTGATGGTGACCGCGGAGATTGCCACACTGTGCACTGTATAGCAACTGCGCTTGAGGATATGCCAGTCCCTTGGCGAGCATCCAACCGTAAGCTCACGCGAAAGCTTCTGGGCGCTAAGTTAAAAATTAAGCACCGGGGGAGAACACTTCTTTGACTCTGAAGTGCAGAAGCTTGAAGCGAGGAACTTCAGGATTTTTTAAGATGCGCTCCCGATGTAAAGTGTTGTAACTTCACGAAAAAAAATCGTACGATCGTCCATCACAGACCTGTGGAAAGAGAAAGCTCCTCTCTACAAGATCATCTCAAAAGAACTGCGGAAAATTTTCTTTTTAGTTTATACAATTTTTTATAGGGGATCTCCGGGTCTTAGATCTGCTGTAACTTTGTTTAAAAAAATCGTACAACGGCCTACCTTAGTTCGTTACAACGATGAGACTTTCTTCTACAAGATCGTGTCAAAAAGGATCGCGAGAAAAATTGGTACAATTTTTGCTTCTTTAAAATTGTTTGAGAAACGGATTCGAGGACTTAATGAAAATATTGTGGGACACTACGTAAGGGTTTAAGTGAACGGAGGTTGCGAAGGGTATCGAACAGTCGGTTTTTGAGCGGAACCGTGGTTTCATCCAGGCTAGCCACACTCTCTCGTGAGGGGCCGGTGTTCAGTAGGTTGCCGGGTCGAATCTCGCCGCAAACTTGGGTCCAGGCGCGAGGAAACGGAGGGTCGGCTCTTCGGAGGACCGTATCGCATTATTCATTCACCGTTTCTGCCGTGCGAGTTCCTTCCTGGGGCAATTTCGTCTATTTATAAAGGACAACAGGTACGCTCGATCCCACTGCACCCACACGGTGCATCTATCTTCGACATCGATCGCCTTGCTTACCTCTATTTCGCTCGAAATGACGACACGTTGAACAGGGAACAGATTTCACATTCAATTCGACCAACAAGACTTGACAACTTCATTTCTCAATTTCACCGAAGCAACGCTTCTTCAAAATATCAGCAGAAATCTTCTGAATCTTGATGAAAAAGTGGACAGAATGAAATTCGCAAGTATGATTTCAGATCGGAGCAAGCTGGAAAAATATAAATGATAATGAGACTGCAGACTTTACGCTTTTTGCGACAAGAACGAATCACAGCGTATCGCGATGCTCAAAGATAAGTAAAGTCCAACAAATAAGCAAATGGAAAGCAAGAGAAACAGAAGAATATGAAGTCGTAGCGGTAGATAATTGTATGAAGTCGCAAAGAAAGTTGAACAGGATCAAGCTGAAGAAAGTAGAAGGAAAACGTTTTAACGAGACATAGAGAGGTCGGTAGATACCATAAAGAAGCGAGTCGCAGGAAATGAGTCCCTGGTGGTAGCCGAGATTTTGCATGTCGATGGGAAGAAGCGAAGATCCGCCAATCATTACGACGTCAAACTGCCTCGCGCAGAGACAACTTTGACATAGTTACCGCGACGGTAGCGTGGCAATATCCTCTTGCCAATGCACTCTCTCTCTCTCTATTCCTCTCGTTTCGACGTCAAAGTCCATAACGGAAACGCCCTCTTGTTCGTTCCTCCTTCGCGTCGACCTTCTGGCCCTTTATTGGCAAACATTTCACGGAAAGCTCTCCGCAGGCAAGGAGCCGTCTCGTTCGACCTGTTTCCTTCGAATTTAATCAATCATCGTTACCCCCAGACCGGCCGATTCAATGCATCGGCTTCGGGGAAGTGTCGATCGGAACTGGGATCTTTTCTTTTTATTTTTTTTTCTCTCCCCTCTCCCGCTCTCTCGCTCGGCCCACCATTCTCCCGTTCGATTTTTATCCGAGTTCCAGAGTACTTTCTCTCTAGAGGAGTTTTTCAAGTCAAGTGAAACTTATTACTCGTCTGATTTATCTCCCAGCCTGTCGAGCGACGAGTTAACTCGTCGATCCGCTCCATTTCGTCCGAAAACGATTTTTCATCTCCCGCGAGATCCGCTGCGCTCAAATTTTCCTTTATGATGCGTTTCGATGCATCAAGCTCCCATTAATATCAACTCGCTCTGGCACTTCGTGGTCTTTGCAGACGCTTAGCAATTATTTTTAATCGCTGTACAACGTTGCTTGCCGATCGATGTTCGTTGTACCTTTCAATATTGTGTCTACGGTTTTCTACTGTCTGCATTCGAGCTTCAATGTTTTGTTGCGCTTCACTTCGCGGTGAACCAGTCCGATCCGTCACGCTATTCGAGCGAGAAACAGACGTTTTCACTTCGGTCGCGCAGTGTTATGCGCGTAGTATTGGTTCGGTTCTTTTTAACCTCTATAATTATGCACACAAAAATGCAGGTTCATGGCGCGTGCTTATCACAAATAGAATTATCAACAAAATTTTTGCAGCGTCGTGATCCGGCGCGCTCGAGGCCAACACCGTTCGATTCTAATTATCCCATCGCTCGTTCATTACGCGGATAATTATGCTCGAAGATCACCTCGCGTTCCGGCGTATTGTGTCCCCGGGTAAAGAAAAAAAAGAAAAGAGAAGAGAATCCGTTTCAGGTTCGCCGCCATTAGATGCCGGCGCGCATGCTTGGTTGCTCGCATGCTCTCGCCAGTCTTTAATTAAAAGTTTCGTCGCCTGTGTCGCCGCATCTGAACCCGCTAATTAAGCCGTCGGCTCGCCGGCCACATTACAATGAATTAATTGTACCGTTGTAAATAACGCGCGATGCGAATCCAATTAAATAAATCGTGCCTCTTTCGCCGCGGAGTGTCTAAGCTGCTCCGCTTTTGAGCGCCGCGTGACGTAAATCTCATTACCGGCTCTCAACAATTTCCGCTGCTTTATCGTGCTAATAAATATCCAATTAGCTATACCATCCTCGGTAAAATTATCTCTCTCTCTCTCTCTCTCTCCCTATTTTCGATGATATTACCAACAGTGCGCACTTTCGTTGTCAACGCACGAAACAAATATTAATTGAAGACTGGCGAGATCGATTCGGTCTAATTGGTTCGTTACCGGGCTGCCTTCTAATAAGAATCCCTCTTTTTTTCGGGGCTCCGGGTTCCACGAGGTCGATGCGTTCAACGCTATTGTTAGCGTCGTTGACGATGATTAGACTGTGGATCCTAATGCGAAATAAAAATGGTCTGTATTCATTGCAGGTTCTAGGAACCAAGTAGAAATTTCTTTCTCTGATCAGTGGTTCTGTTACGTCGTCGGAGCTGTACTAATATTAATCGATAAATTTTATGTGATGTTCAGATGAATCGATACATCGATTTAATCTCAAAACGAATGAAATTTTCTGAATATTAGTATAATTTATACAGATCTACAAACTGTATTTATACACATGTCTGATTACAGTTTATCCAAAATTTATTCTTTACGCGACGAGCTAAAGTAATTGTTCTAACTTCTCGAAAACAAATCGTCACAAGATTAAAAAGTGATCTGCCTTTTAACCTTTTGCACTCGAATGACGATTCTGGGGCGCCAGTCAAAATTGCCATATTATTATTTATAACAGTTTTTAAATGATTAAATTCTTCTGTATTCTAGAAATTGCAGGAAATTCAAATGTCGCATGAGAAAACAGGTTCAATTTCGTGTGAATAGTGCAAACAGGATTATATACAATAAAAATCTTGTAGGTTGAAAGATATATCTTGATTTCGAAATTAAAATTGCTCCGAGTCCAAAGGGTTAAAACTGGCCGAATATTTTACTGCGAGTATATAAAGTAAATATATAAGAGTAAACAAATCCTCGTTGGAAAGGCAGTTCGCGTGCAGGATCGGAACGGCTCGCTAAAGCGATTGTCAAACGAATTAAGATGGGGTCCTTTCGCCGGCTCTGTGCAAAGTGGACGACAGCTTTGCCGTTGGGGCACGTCGTCCTGGCAAAAGGAACGTGCGTCGTCCTCGGCAGTGAAGTCACATTCCTCGTTAAACCCCTCGGCTGTTCCTCCACCGAATAAAACGCGCGTTCGGGGAAAAGTGTGTGTACAAAAGCCCGTTGCGAGGAGAGTACGTGACCCTCGAGAAAGCTCGATCGGTTCTCGCCGTTCGTTCGTTCGCATCCTCGAATCGGAATCGAGGCCGCCAACCAACCGAGGCGCGCCTGAAAAGTCTGAAAAGTGATCAGACTAGTGAAAATGTTTGCCTGTCATCAGAATGCAACTCCTAAAGAACCACCGGACCAAACGACGAGTCACTTAACATTTTTGTTCTGTTGCTTATAACGTGGTACAATAGAATTGCTATAAATCTGACGAAATGTATTCTTTAAAATAGGAGGTGGATTAAAAATATGTAGAAGTTTCCAAGGGATCGATGGACGTGGTTCTGAAGGGTTAAACAGTATTCGGATGCGGAGCTTTGTGAGGAGGCGAAAACTTAGGGTTTCCATGAAAGGCTCGGCCCCGCGCAAATTGAAACACGCGGTCGCCTTTCATAGAGAAGTTGAACGAGAAAGAGATAAAAGAGGAAGAAAGAGAGAGGACTATCGTGAAATGGCTGCGGACTGCGGAGAAAAACCGGTGTTTCACAGTCGACTGAGAATTCTGATTGTTGGCCGGACGACAAAGAAAGAAACAAAGGAGCGCGAGCACGGCTGCGGCGGAGCCTCGATATCGATGAAATACCGCTGGGAGGGCATTCGATATTCAAAAGGACTAACGCAGTGCGCCTCGCTCGACGTTTTCTCCGCGAGAAACAGAGGAAGAGGACTGGGAACCGTGGCGAACGATATTCTGCAGCCTAACAGGCCAACGGAAGGATCTACCTAAGAATCTTTCGACAAACAGAGAATTTAAACATTTTAAACAATATCTGCACACTACAATACAGATATAAGCGACCATAATTTCGAATTTTATCTAGGAGCAGCCTCCCCAACGCGTCGGTCGAATTGAAAACGATATTGTTCGCTTGAACTTCGAGCGCGCTATGAAAAATTAAAAATGAAGAGGTGGAGAGAGACAGACAGAGAGAGAGAGAAAGGAAGAGAGAGAACGTGGAGCTAGCTTTTTTCCCACGGCCGAGTATTTAAAGTTACGAGCAACGTCACCGGACCCGTTTCACCGGCGGGTTAACATCATATTACAAACTGGGCTCTACTTGGCTACTTTGTTTTATACTCTGTAAACGCGCACGGACGATATGAAACTCTCCGCGGCGCTTTTACGGGTGTACGCGTGTATCAGAGTTTCGTTTACGCTCGGAATCAGAATTTTAGAGCCTCGTTCCCGGAATTATTAAGCCTGGCTCTGGGGTTTCGAATATTGCAACAGGCATCGTTTCCCTTAGGATAAGAACTTTCTTCTGTGAACAAAACCGAAATAAGAAATTCATTTGAAGAACCATATAGACGACGAATTTCTTCCTTTCGTAGTTCGACTAAGTTGTAAACAATGTGTAGATACACGTTGGGGTCTCAAAAATGTATTATCGTGAAAAGGGTGATTCCTGAGGCGATTCGAGGTAACTTTTTCCTATGCGAAAATCTTTTCCGAAGCTCCGTTAAAGAGTTATTGACGAAAAACACGAGCCGATCAGAGCGCAGCCACTGCGGACGGAGGCGGGCCCTTCGACGGGCCCCGCTGATCGCGGCGTTGGCATTGGCCGAGCCGGAACCGGTCCGCAGTAGCCGCGCTCTGGTTGGCCCGCGTTTTTCGTTGATAACTCGTTAACGAAGCCGCGGAGAAGATTTTCGTAAAGAAAAAAGTTACTTCGAATGACTTCAGGAATCACCTGCTTCAAGGAGGTACTACAATTTTGGGACACGCTGTACAGTTAGAATAGCTGGGAGCAGGGACTATTTTTGGTCGAGTTGGCCATCGATTTGACGAGTAATTACGGAAGGTGTCTGTCTGGTTCCTCGTCGGCCAGACTAGCCCGCGGGGTTGGCCAATAAAGATTTTCCAATAGAAGCGTCTCGATGTCTCGCGGCATTTGATTTTCCTGGGACGAGTCCTCTCTCTCGCTTCGACAGAAAAAGAGAGAGAAAGAGAGAGGTGACTGTCACCTCGAGGGGTTTTCGGATGTTTCGGCGCTTCTCAGAGGAAGAGAGCGTCTCTCGGTTCTTTCTCGGTGTCCTCCATCCTGTAATTCTGACGGTGCGACACCGGGACCCAAGAGGGGTAGGGGGGGTCCAGCCGCCAATATCGACCGAGAACCGGGTAAATACAGCCTCCTGGCAACGACCCGGTGCATTACACCCGCTGCACCCGTCCCTGCGCCAGACCGAGAAACAAACACGATCGCGTCGACGGTGTCGCGAACCGCCTGGCAGACCGCGATGGATCCTCAGACCGCAACTGCCCTCTTTGTCAAGGTTTACTGGCCTGAGGAATTCGCAGAGTGGACACCCCTTGCTGCGTCTGGGAATGCGGGAACCTGTTAATGAAGATCGCTGACACTTTCATAGCCACGCGTTTTACGACGCTTGGCCAACAAACTTTATTCGAACGGACTTGTTACACCCTGCAACGACTGCTCATTAGGGTAGGGAAAATTTTTTATCGAGATACAAAGCACGACGCCCCCTAGAATGGTTCTCTGTAGTGAGAAAAAAATTTGTGCAAAGTTTGAGATCGATCGGAAAAAGGATCACGTGGCGCATTTCAATTGGAAATTTTGAAAATTTTGAAATTCGTCGTAACTATGAAGTATTATATATCGTTGGATTTGTAATTTTTTTCTAAATAAGAATATGGAAAAATTATATGACCTTAATTTAAAAAAATTACGATGACCTTGAAATTTCGAAAATTTGATTTTCAAAAAAAGTCTCTTTTTTGCCATTACATTTACCATATTGAACGGTGCAACTTTCTCCTCTGACATTTTTTCGTATAACCACAAATAACAGTGATATTTAATTTTGTATTGGACTATATATGCGAACGAATATATTCTACAGAATAGTAATAAGGAACTATTTCTTATATTCTAATGTAAGACTATCCGCTTTTAGGATGCGAAAGACAGAGCGGGTCTCGAAATCATATGCCGATCGACGGTGAAGCCGCCCGCCAAGAATGCGTTTTATTAAATTAACAGACAAACAATACAAAAGCTAGAGAGAGAATCCAAACTTGACAACAGTCACTGAAAGAGCGATGTTTCACCATTCGCGATCATGGGAAGAGTGGGTCCTCAGGCCCGAAGTGGCTGTATGGACCCGAGCTGCCAGCGTATTTTATGACGCTACCCTTCCGGGTTTTTCCTGAGAGGGAGGTAGCTGTGTGGACCGACTGTGCTGCAGACCCTCGACGTTCGATTTTTCTTACACCAAAGAACTCTATTTTATATTTACACGTTTTTCGCTATTGTAGTTTTCGTTGCGTCAGGATATTGCTGGCGGTAATCTTTTACCATTTGCAGTACCATCTGCTTTTCTTCTTCATTGCGAGCTAAAATTTCATTGTAATCCTGCATTAGCTTAACGGCTCTTTCTGCCGAATCATTGACCACAGGTAAAGCCTTAACTATATCTAAACCTAGTTTGTAAGAATCGTAATCTTGCCAAACTATTGGATCTTTTTTTAAAAATTCTGTCGGTATATTAAATCTACTAAAAAAAATTTCGACTTTCGTCCGATATTAAACCTGAAATGTCCTCTGGCATGTGATCGGCCACATTAGTTGGTAAAATGTCAAATTTTTTATAATAATCGCCGCTACTAGGATTGCTCAACGCCTGCACCATTCGTTTTTTTGTTGCTAATGCAGGATTACAATGAAATTTTAGCTCGCAATGCAGAAGAAAAGCAGATGGTACTTCCATTGGGTAAAAGATTACCGCCAGCAATATCCTGACGTAACGAAAACTACAATAGCGAAAAACGTGTAAATATAAAATAGAGTTCTTTACTGTAAGAAAAATCGAACGTAGAGGGTCTGCAGTACAGTCAGACCACACAGATACCTCCCTCTCAGGAAAAACCCGGAGGGGTAGCGTCATAAAATCCGCTGGCAGCGCGGGTCCTTACAGCTACTTCGGGCCTGAGGACCCACTCTTCCCATGATCGCGAATGGTGCAACATCGCTCTTCCAGTGACTGTTGTCAAGTTTGGATTCTCTCTCTAGCTTTTGTATTGTTTGTCTGTTAATTTAATAAAACGCATTCTTGGCGGGCGGCTTCACCGTCGATCGGCATATGATTTGGTGACCCGCTCTGTCTTTCCCATCCTAAAAGCGGATAGTCTTACATTAGAATATAAGAAATAGTTCCTTATTACTATTTTGCAGAATATATTCATTCACATATATAGTCCAATACAAAATTAAATATCACTGTTATTTGTGGTTATACGAAAAAATGTCAAAGGAGAAAGTTGCACTGTTCAATATGGTAAATATAATGGCAAAAAAAGATTTTTTTTGAAAATCAAATTTTCGAAATTTCAAGGTCATCGTTATTTTTTTAAAATTAAGGTCATATAATTTTTCCATATTCTTATTTAGAAAAAAATTACAAATCCAACGATATATAATACTTCATAGTTACGATGAATTTCAAAATTTTCAAAATTTTCAATTGAAATGCGCCACGTGATCCTTTTTTCCGATCGATCTCAAACTTTGTACAAATTTTTTTCTCACCATAGAGAACCATTCGGGGGGGCGTCGTGAAAAAAATTCGTTGGTCAAAAAATAAGGTCCACCCTACTGCTCATTAACGCGCCGATTGTTTCTCTTGTCTAGTGAGATCACGAACCAATAGGAAAATTCTATGATTTTGTAAAGTTTTCATGAATTGGAAGCTTGGCCCTAGTCAGTCAGACTAGTGGTGATTGTGCTAAATGTGCCCATTTCTTTATTATTTCTTGTTTCGAGATATTTAAAGGAAAAGGATATTAACACTAAACGAATTCCGCAAAACGTTGAAATGTCTTGATTTAAGGAAAAAACCTCAATTTTCTTAGATCGAGACTTTACTGTAATTAATTGCCTTCAAATTAAAATTCGATCAATTCAGTTCGTGAATTCCAGATCAGAAGAAATGATTTTTGCGGAAAAAGGTGCGGGCGAATATCGGAAACTGCCGAGCAAATAGCGGATAGTTTGAGGCTCGAGTCCGAAGGTTCCGCGGCGATGAATTGTGGTGGAAACAGGGTGTACCGGTGTGCTATTCAACCGCGAATCGAGGAGGGTGCAGCGAATATATAAGGAGGCCCGCCTTTCAGATTTCCCGTTCGAAGCTTTTCGCGGCCGCTTTCGCACGGCCCGAGAACTGTGCAAAGCCCGAGTCCCGAGCCGAGTCGAGACCAGAAAACTGGAGCACGAATTTTTTTCTAAATGTTACACACGCTTAGCACGTTGCACCTGCCCCCCCCCCCCCCCTCACTCGTTGCATAGAGGCTACGCGCGCGCGGCTCGTAAAAAATGTTGCCTCCGGTTTCCCGGGAAACTTTTTCAAAGAATTAACGTTCTGTTAAGCTAATTATACATTACGTTCGCCGCGGAGTGCGCGTCGTTTTTCTATACGACTGAACGGACCGTACAAACGATTCTTTCGCAACGAATATTTTGTCTGTGTATAACGAAATTGAGAATTCAAACGGCCCCGAAAAAAAACGAGGTTACGTTTGCAATTATTACATAGCTGCGATGAAAATTATGCGGAAGAGACAAGTCCTTCAAAAACAATTTTACTATATCAATCAAAAATAGTGAAAAAACTAAACGAGTATGAAAAGAGACTTTTCAGTTTTCAGTTCTTTCTAAAATGAGTAGAGCAAAATGAATACAGTCAATTTTTATTTTGCATAAAAATCCGCTTTCGGGACAACTTAAAAAAAAATCTGAAATAAATTGCTGGCTAAAAATGCGACAGGACCGGGAGTATTAAAACATGAACATGGAAAATCATGTTCTTGGAACATGGCGGTGGTAATATTGGGAGGAGAGGACACGGTGAACGCGATATGTCGCCGTTAATTAAAACGAGACGACGTTGCCATAATTATTGGCGGCGATCAACGGAGTGGCGCAAGTCGCGGCCAGCTTAATGAGATAAATCACTACTCGGTTTGCCGCGTCCACTCGAAAAATTCATTAGGGACGGATAGAACCGACGGACCCCATCTCTCTCTCTTTCTCTCTTTCTGCCAGGGGCGTTAATTAAGGTGACGAGACGCGGCAATAATTATCGCATCCGCCGATAAAGCTAATCGGACTCCGCGGCGCACCGCGCTGGAAAAAAGTGGTCGCCGGCTGCCAATTAGAACGAAAACGAACGCCGCGCAGGATCAACGAAGATAAATTGATCCTCGCGAGACGTTCGATCCACCTGTGAGGAAATTCGCAAACCAACGGATCCAGGCGTTTTGCAAGAAATCGTTCTTTCTGGACGATTAGATCAATTCAAATATGAATGTAGATGCCAGTATACATACAGCATCCAGTTCAATATCCACTGATTCATCTCAAATTAATTAGTAATAAAGTAAAAATTAGTAATTAAGTAATTCTTGAGGTCACGTATTGTTTACATGTTGAAATACAAATAAAATTACATCCAGCGCTTCATCTAATATTAGAGTACATCTGAAAAATTATTTTTGAGATCATATATTGTTGAGATGTTGAGATACAAATAAAATAAAATGACGTTATGCATTTAAATATCGCGATTTTCGCCGGAGCAAATTTCGGGCCGGAAGTTCATTTATTTTTTCGAATTTTATGGCGAGGGGTAGTTTCCGGGATGAGAGAGCCATAAATCTCGAAAGCGAATAAATCGCAAGAAAAGAGGTGAAATCTCGCACGTGCACCGTGTCAGCATAATTTATACAATTTAGACACATCGTGAGAGAAAGAGAGAGCAGAGTCAGCAGGTGTGCTCGACGGTTCTCCGAGCGGAAGTAGCGGCCTTGACCGATCATGCTACTGCTCGTTCTCTCTCTCTCTCTCTCTCTCTCTCTCTCTCTCTCTCTCTCTCTATCTCCTTCTATAACGTTGCCGAGGGACGACGCGTCTTTCCGCGTTCGCAGCTCCAAGGAGTTCTAGGGCAGACCTGTCCAAGTCAGACTTTGGAAACTCACCAGCCTGTTCGCACTCTGTTTGCGTTGCCGGTGTGTAGAAACTTTGTGTGTGTGGCTAATGCGGCGCTCAACCCTCGCGCGAATGTGTGTGGCCGTTGCGAAATCTGTTGACACTTGCGTTCTACAGCAGTGACGTTTACGAGACGGGGAAATTAGTATCACCGAAATCCCCCGAACGACGTCTGTCCCTTCGAAAATGTTCGTTTAAGTAATAATCTCAAAAGAAATAATTGGTTTCTATTTCTAACAGTGACCACTTGAATCGCGATTAAAATTAATGCTGGCATTCACAAGAACTTGGTCGATTTAGTAGATTTTGTAAAACTTTGAAATTTAACTGGAAGTCAAGATCTAGATTGAAAAGTTACAAAACTTTTTAGATTTCTTAACATGTAAATTTTTGATCTTCTCGATCCAGAATGTTTACTTTTGTAAACAGTACAGAATTTAATATTGCACCGTCTTTTCCAGGAACGAAGGGCGACATATTTCCAATATGTCGGTCCCAATATTCAAGGACGAGACACGAAGTTTCTCGTGTTCTGGCTAAACGAGAATTTGCGTATTCCGCAAGCGGGGTGGCAGCATCAACAGCCCACAATTACAGCATCGCTATCCTCTCCAATTTACAAAATTAATTTCCGGAGTGTTATTTATTTTTCAAGAAGCCGGGGACGCGGTAAGAATATTCATGACGCGGCGGTGCCGGTCGCTCCGCCATTTTAAGAAGCGAAAGAGCGGGAAGCTGCTCGGAATTTAAACGATGTAACAAGCTCGTTACAGGAAAAACAGATCGCGGATTACTTATTGATACAGCGAGAGGCTTTGGCTCGCCAACAAAAGAGAAGAAGAAGAAGAGGAGAGGCAGTCGAACGAAATTAAACTGGAAGGTCGTCGGCTGGAAAAACAA
The DNA here is from genome assembly GCA_028455805.1 of Lasioglossum figueresi. Lineage (NCBI taxonomy): Eukaryota > Metazoa > Arthropoda > Insecta > Hymenoptera > Halictidae > Lasioglossum > Lasioglossum figueresi. The sequence continues at coordinate 1,361,593 of CM052193.1, forward strand.
TGCGGGAAAGTAGATGCCGTAAACTGAACCGGAAACCTAGTCGCTAACAAGGATCTTTCCAAGGTTGGGTGAAGGGAAGGTAGGGGGATTCGCAGACCTCACATTTTCATAATCCTGCGAGCCACCGTTGGCAACTCACACCGGGATTAAAGAAAATAATCTGCCGGAACGTTACGCCGTGAAACGCGGGAGTAATACGCGTCAAAGGCGGCCGTCCCTCGCAGCTTTTCAAAGATGAACCTCGGGGACCGTTTCACCCTCTGTCATCGGCACATTTCGGGGGTGGATGAAGTTCTGGACCCGTCTCGGAATTACGAGGACCGTCTGCACACCGCTGAACAGCAAATAGAATCGATGTAAGGGATGAAGAGAGAGAGAGAGAGAGAGAGAGAGAGAGAGAGAGAGAGAGTTGGCGGCAACCCTCGGAACTGAAATGCGACGACCGGCAAGATGAAACGCCACGAATAATCGTCGTTTCGTACCCAGACGCCGAGGGGAAAATGTCGGCCACGTAGCCACCGGCTTCCTCGAATTCCGGAACGTATTCTGGGGTCCGGTGTGTGCCCGGTAACACTGCGGTGGGGAAGTAGACTACAGATTTCTGGCCGATAGTTTACGGAGAGAATAGAATTGGGAATCGGTCCTCTATGATTTCGGAAATTTCGCTGAGGAAAGTTGATTCGGTGTCTTGTGAATTTTTAGGACCACCCCCTCCATCTTCCAAAATTCTTCCCTGGATCCTTTACTAATGCACCGTGTCCTGTGATTCTGAAATTCCCTCGACTAAATGAAATAGCAACTTTGAAGTTCCCCGACCAAATAAAACACGCTAACGGGTTTTCTGCTTGGAGGACACTCGACGGGAAGTAGCAGATCGTTTCATCGACTCCGTTCCCGCAAAGCGGCTCGCAAAGGAAATAAATACAATCCGTTAGGTAATTGCTTGCCTCTCGTCCGCCACTCTCGAACGAGTCCATATTATCCGTGAGCGAACAATTATCGCGTGAGGGTGTGGAGGTTGGATATATAGACGGAGAGACAAAGAGAGAAAGTAGTAGTTCGATTCACCGAAGGAGAGAGTCGTGAGACAGGCCGTGACGGGTTGTTCGAGGAGAATATCGTCGACGGAGAACGTTCAACTGGAGAACAACAGGACTATGGAATGGGGAGGGAGGAGAGAGAACGAGTCGGCGAGAGGAAACGGACGGACTCGCAGTTATCTGCGATCGATAGTTAAATTCAAGCTCGACTGACTCGCTCGATCTTAATCGTGACCAGCCCCCGCGCTATTAATCGTATCCGGGTTTCACTGAAAGCTGCTGCTGCTGCTGCTGCTTCTGCTTCGAGTCGTGACGAGATTGCCGTTTCTACAACTTGGAATACGCTGTTCACCGACGAGGACGACGATGATCCCGCGGAACACTCGAGACTCGGCGTTTTTAACGATTCTTCGACCAGATGCCACGTAGTTCGCTCCTCAAGATTTTCCTCGGATCAACACGCTCATTTATTTATTGTGTCGCTCTGTTACTCGTTGATTCCTCACACTTCAAGATCCAAACCTTTCCTCGGATCAAACACTCGAACACATTAATTCATTTATTATATTACTCTTCTCCTCATTATTAGACTGAGGACTTTGCGCTCTTCAAGCTTACCAGCGAATTAATAGCAGTCGATGACTGTGGCGGCGCTTAACTTCCGACGCTTGCCACAAAATGGACAAATAGTCAATGCCCTTTCCCGCTAGTACCTGATCCTTCAAACGATTCGTATATATAGGGTGCGGCACCTAAAGCAGGTCACCTGAATAAATCGCTTGCTTTTGAAGATAGAAAAAAAAGGATCAGACCAAACTCACTTGATATCGAGGGGCTCGTAATCTCTTGTCATTAATATTTTTATAGGTGGAGACGTCAAGGAGATACGAAGGTCAACTCTGTTTTTGTAAATGGAACGGTATGGTTTTTTATTTACATTCTGATAGTGTATTTCAAGACGAATACAATGACCTATTACGAAGGTCATTCAAGGTCATGCAAGGTCAACTGCAATAGAAAATAAAATGTCTCAAAGCACTCTTCAAATACTTTTGGGTCTTCTCTGGTTGTTGGCATGCTGGCCTTCTAAGTATTGGTAAGGGTCGCAGAACATAAATAAACATACCATCGCATTGTATGCTTACCTGTATCCAGAAATGTTATTAGTAGTTTGACTACCGACCAGAGTACGGCTTCGAAATATTCAATCCGAGTGTTCAATTTTCAAGAATGCGTTACACGATAGCAGAGAAAGTGGAAATGGTTATCATTTATGGTGAATGTCGTAGAATTATGAGGAAAGCGGTACGCGTGTATGGTGAAAGATTTACCGATCGTAATAGTCCTTCGCTTTCTGTCTTTGCAAACATTATAAAAAAGTTTCGAGAAACTGGAAATGTGGATAAGAAAAAACGCACTCAAGCCAAAAAAGCAACCGATGATGGAAACACGATAAACATTGTATCAAGCGTAATACAAAATCCACATGTTGGTACGAGGCAACTTGAACGCGAGAGTGGCATCGGTCAACGAAGTATTTTGCGAATACTTAAAGTTAACAAATTTCACCCATTCCACATTTCGCTGCATCAACAATTAAGTGAAGATGATTTTCAAAAACGTTTACAGTTTTGCAAACGGCGCCTACGGAAACTGCAAGACGATCAAATGTTCTTGAATAAAATTTTGTTTACGGATGAGGCCACGTTTACAAACCACGGACAAGTTAACTGTCGCAACATGCATTACTGGTCGGTAGATAATCCACGATGGCTACGAGAAGCGGACAAGCAGAGACCTTGGTCTGTCAACGTCTGGTGCGGCCTTCTTCGTAATAAAATAAGTGGTCCATATTTCATCGATGGCACGCTAAATAGTCATAAATACGAGAGAATCTTAATAGACGTTTTGCCAGAATTGTTAGAGGACATTTCACTGGACATGCGACAGTCCATGTGGTTCCAACAAGACGGATGTCCTGCTCATTCAGCTCGAAATGTTACAGAATTACTGAACAGGACATTTGAAGGTCGTTGGATCGGTCGATCAGGAAGTAATAAATGGCCAGCACGTTCCCCAGACCTGACACCGCTAGATTTTTATTTGTGGGGAAAATTGAAGGAACAAGTGTACCGCGAAAAACCAACAACCACAGTTGATATGCAAGAACGTATAAAAAGAGCTTGCTCTGTAATAGATACAACTGAAATTTGTCAGGCAGTATCATCGGTATTGCAACGTTTTAGATTATGTCTCGGTGTTCAAGGTCGACATTTTGAACGCTTGAAGTAGCAGCGAATACGTACATAACATGTTACATGTAAATCGTCGTAGCGTTCGAAGAGTGCTTTGAGACATTTTACTTTCTATTGCAGTTGACCTTGCGTGACCTTGAATGACCTTCGTAATAGGTCATTGTATTCGTCTTGAAATACACTATCAGAATGTCCATAGAGAAAAATCCATACCGTTCCATTTAAAAAAACAGAGTTGACCTTCGTATCTCCTTGACGTCTCCACCTATAAAAAAATTAATTACAAGAGATTACGAGCCCCTCGATATCAAGTAAGTTTGGTCTGATCCTTTTTTTTCTATCTTCAAAAGCAAGCGATTTATTCAGGTGACCTGTTTTAGGTGCCGCACCCTGTATACCGTCCTCAACCGCCTTCGCATATCCCATCGTCTAAGGCAGGGCCCGCTAGGTAGCCTTACCGATGAGTCCTCTAGCGGGTCTAGGACGAAACGACCTTTCTTTATATATACACGAGTAGAGTTGACATCACACTCCTCAATGAATGAGAGTTTACATCTTTCTCCTCAATGACCATGATATCTCCAAAGATACAAGTTGCAGGCTTGAAAGAGTGGTGAAAGAACGAGGAATTTTCCATGGGAAGAACCGAGCCACCATCATTAAAGTATTTCGCTTTGTCAACGGTTCACGTCACGGGGAACGAGTTTAACCATCCCCAAAGAAGCTCGGTACGTCGTCGTTTCCGAAATTCGCTCCCGACGCGACAAGCCACGTCGAAAATACACGATTCCCGGAGACGCCTGTCGTACGTGACAATGTCGCCTCGCGTTGCACGCGACATCCGTCGGAAATGGGTGATAAAGTTGACCTGGAATAGCTATTCGATCATCCAACAAGTAGCGCCGGTTTACTTCAGTGAATAAATGTGTAGTCAAATTTCCTGTCGCCGATAATACACTCTATTTTCGCGTACGGCGATCTTACTCGTTCAACTTAACAAATAATAACGGCTGTGTCCTTTGATCGCGGACGACGAACACACGAATCTGCCAGTGATTTTTCGGTCCGTGCAAAATGAAAATGTTCCAGTGAACTTTCCAAGTTCAGCAACGATCGCAATCAAAATATGCTCAACCACCTTTCCGAAGTTCCCCGAGGCTCGCCTCCATTTTATGAACGATCATGGATCCAACTTTCAGATGCGGGAAATTTTTTTCTAGTCCGAACTCACCTAGAAACCATGAAGTTCAGCTCTCTCTCGCGCAGTCATTACAAATTTCTCAACTTTGCTGCTCGTGGAAATTCTTTTCACCTCTAATTGATGACGTCGGGGGAATAAATGTCGCGGAACAATTTCTCGGAATCCGTTGTAAAGAGGGGGGAAACTTTTATTCAACTCCGAGGAATTTACATGAACTCCGAAGATAGAAAGCGATTTCACTTTCACGCTTACTGCTATGTTTGATCTCTCGCAGCAAAAAGGGCGCGCCACCTTGAAAAAATCGAGTTCAGGGATCTGAAAGTAGGGACTTCGTTCTTTGAAATGAGCCTAGGCACAATGTTTTAACATTTTTTTACACGGAGTTACAGGAGTTTAAAGATCGGGAATTTTTGGAGGGTTTTCCAGAATTGTTCCAGGAACCGAAATCGACGAAACAGTTTCCGAGGTCCGGTCTGAACCGATCTGATCGATACTCGCAAGACCTCCGTTGATATATTCACCGGGCGACTCTGACACGATCGAAACGATTGAATTTTCCAGGTCGCCGACGGAGATATTTCTCAAAGTTCGCGAATCTGTTGGGGAAGGAGGCTTCCAGCGGAACAAAGACCGGCACAAAGGCGGCTGCACCGACTTCCGGAACTTAAATCCTGAAGAGTTTCGACGAGACGCGGCGCCGAGCGGAGCAAGCAGAGTCGCGGCCGAATATGATTGTTAGCCGAACGTCTTAAATTTCGAAGACGGGGAACGCCGAAGAAGAAGAGAGGACGAAGAAGTAGAAGGAGAAGAAGTTCGCCTAAAGTCCGAAGCTTCGCGTCAAGCACGCCGCCGGAGCTTAAAGTCTCCTTTTCGAGCACTTTATCTCCGTAGCTGGAGAGGATTGCGTCCCCCAAAGCTGCTTCCACCTTTCTTCCTAACAAGAAATATTAATTTCAACGTTTGTTTCCATTGTGCGAAGGGGAACCGAGTTGACTGCGACTCCTCCATCATTGTAATCGAATTACGTAATTAACTGACTATTTCCGATTTTTGTCGGGAAGTGGAGGCGCGTGGAAATATTTCTACATTTGCCAGCAGTCGAGTTGTTCGCTATGTTGAAAGTATTGTTTCAACGGTAGCAACAGTTCATTTATTATTTGGAATTTCGTTTACACAGAGAAAAATATGCAAAATAAATTTGATAAAAATCATGCGAAATCAGAGGTACTATAAAATATCGGGATATCAATTTGTATTGTCAAAAAGGTGAACTAAATTGACACATTCTCCAAATAATTGAATCACTGTGATACACGCAAAATAAAATAAATGTCACACAGAGAAGCAGAGATCAAACCTATTCTGAAGCTCAATTACCACGAATAAAGAGCGATAAGATAAATTTGAAAAATTAATAAATGATTGAAAAATCGTCTGGGATCGCGTGCCTCGACGAATTTGGAGTAGAGACGTATTCGAGGTAATTGGGAGGGAAGTCTGTGGACCAGAGCGTGCAAAACCGTAACTGCGGAGCAATAGGAGGATTCGGTATCGATATCTCGAGTCGTCCCCTGCCAATACGTCAGGGAAACGGAGCGGTTCGTGTTCGGGGGCAGTGAAGCATGGGCCTAGCGTTGCACAAGGTATGTGCAACATTTTATATTTAAGAGCGTTCCGGCGTCTTGTATCGATGGAACGGAAGTAATATCAGCCCCGTAGTACGCGCTCGCCGGCGACGTGTAAATTGAGAGTTATGCATTTCCGCGGGTGCAACGCGCGAGCGCGAGAGCCTTGGACGTGCTCTCTCGTCGAACCGGGTACAGGAACGGCTGTACGTCCCGCCGCCTGATCCAAGAGGGCGTATATCTTGCAAACTACCGGAAATATATTGCGCTCCAAGATTTATCCGCGACTCACGCTGAAATTCGTCCATTCAATTGCCCGGGCATTTCTAATTTTTGCAAGTCCCGATATTCGATCGTCGATCGTAAACGGTGGGAGGTAAATTCAGTAATTTCGACCATTATTCTCGAGATATCATCTTGGTACAAAGCTCATTTTGCAGAGGAGGCTTCAAGGAATGCGACTGTATTTTTCTTAAATTTTTAAAAAAGAAATCACTCGAGATAGAACTTTTTAATTCGGAAATCGTCAATTATGTATAATGTCGAAACGAGCTGAAACGAATTTAATCGTCGTGATGTTAATTTCAGAGGTATCGTCTTGGAACGAAGCTTAAAATGTTGGTGAGATTTCGACGAATATGGACATATTTAAAATAATTTTTTAAATCCAATTTTTCGAAAATGATTAAGTCCGATTTAACTGATCCAATAAAAGCAATTTAACATATCATTTGAGATCTGCCAAAAAAAAAAATATAAATAGCGAAGAAATCCATACTGGCTAGCACTGTTCAACAACACGCAACAACAATTTTTTTTTTTTCAAACCGCCTCGCGATCCGTTTGAAGTTCCCGCGAGCAAATCGATCGCGCGCGAACTCACGCGTTACCGTCCGAACGCAAACAGGTATTGTTTGCAAAGCTGTCCATTTGGAAGCGGAAAAACAAATGGGGGGAACAAAGAGCGGTGGGAGGGAGCGTTTGTAAAATTCAGCGGAAATAATGACATCTTTGTAGAGCGATTGGCGTTCGCACTGGCGCGAACAAGCGGATACATGTCGACAGCGTTTCCGGTCCGGGCTGACCGCAGAGGAAAAAGGTTTGATTGAAATCGGGGACCGCAGCGTTGCAGTCGTTGTAAGCGATTCAACGGTTCCCAGAGAGACAGATCGGCAGTTGTCCGTCGGATATTTTCGGGATATCCGGAAGCGGCCGCATTTTTGCCATATTTGCACCGAGAGAATCGAAAAATTCATCTGCGAGCTCCAGGTCCCCATCGAGGAATTTCGCTGGAAAATCATTCTCATCGGCTATTCTATTTGTTAACAGTGTGTCCCATTTTAATGTAACAATCTTTAAATAAAATTTGTGTTTCGTTACACGCTGTCGCTTTAAGGGTAGCAAGGAAGAAGAAAAATGAATGCAGCGATCTTAAAATTCGCTTAAAAGCGATTCTAATGATGGGAAAAAAATTGTGAAACCGCGCGGAACCGCTCAAAGTAAAAATACGGTGGTAATATCTCATATTAAATCCTACAGAAGACGAGGGTGTCCAAACGCTCGCGAGAGGTGATGAACGACGCATTCACCGGGATTCTCACAATTCCCGGGAACGTCTGAATCAGTCGGCCCATATGTCTAAAGCGGGCCATTTCCCTCGATCTTTATGCCGTTCGAGTTTCAAATTTGAAGGGAACGCCGGCCAAATGAAACGAATCTCTGTACGTTTGCACTCCGGCGTTGTCCTAAGGATCTGGGACTTTTGACTCGGCGCCAAGGGAAACGCCTTTCCTCGACGAACGCGTCGCTCGGTTTCGTTTGGGTGTCGATAAACTTCTTCTTCGAGCCGAGAAAATTGCGAAAAATCTCCCCTCGTGTTTCTATCTTGCGCGCACACGCGCACGGAACAGTCAACAATTTCTTTTCATTTGTTCGTTGTCAGAAAAGGGAGAAACGACGCTTCGATACGAGGCGACAGCTTCTCCCTTTCTGCCCGGGCAAACTTTCTGTTTTGCAACTCTGTTTGCCCGGGACGCGTGCCACACACCGGCTCGAAGTCGCCTCGTCGCGACGCTTTTTACCAGGGCCGCGTTCCATCGAGCGCGACAACAGCCAGAAATATTTTCCCGTAACACAGTTCCCGCATTTCGGCCACTCACGCTACCCGTTGCTTCGGCTTTTTCACCCGCCACGCTATTTTCTGAAATTCGGCCATTCATCCCCTGGAAGGCACACATTTTTCACGTCGATATCTACCGCGCTCATTTTACTTTCCAACCATTCACTGCTTAACAAAATGAGACACGGTCGGAGGCGAATAGACGTAATTGACTAAAGAAAAATTCACTTTCTTAATACTAATCATTTTTATATAGAATTTTTTATAAGCTACAAATTTTCATTCTCATCGCATGCGATGAACGTTAGCTGCTTGTTATTAACATAACTTTGTGAATAATAAACATACATGCACGAAATTTTTACATACAATTTTTCTATACACACTAAAAAATGTTTTCCTCTGCACATTCTTCAGACTCCGAGCCCTACAACGTATATGTAAAAAGAAAATCGCCATTTTCTAAAGCAAAAAATTATGGAGGTATTCCACACCGAAGAAGGCGGACGCAAAGTCTCGCGTGTGCGCTGCAGCGTTTAATTTCCCAGCATCCGGTGGCCCCGTGTTTCCCATTCGGAAACTTTAAATCTGTTTCGCGAAGAAATCCGCATAACGCGCGCCCGGAAAATACGCTTTCGATTGTTAGGGAAACACAGGGAAAAACTGAAGGGGTTATGCGAGGGAGGAGGGGAGGGAGCTGTTGGAGGCTGCCGTACGTCAATGCGGCCGCCTCCAATTTTCCGACGAGATCGAACTTCAAGGACTGTGTCTTTCGAACAGAAATCCGCATGCTCTACACCGGCCGAAGATGTTTCCAATTTTTCCAGAGGAGAGAACTTTAAAGTCACTTGGAAGGGATCCAATAGCGGTACTACTCTACCTCTGCCCCATTTCAGCATTACCAACAAAGCAGCCGGGCAAACGATACTTCTTCGCTATCGCGACGCAACGACACGCCCTTCCCCTCTCGCCCCCTAGTGGCCGGCATTTCTATAAAATAAACGGACCGGGAACAAACACCAGGCCGAACAAAAGATTTAATTTATCACGGGAAGCGGGTCCGGTCGCTCTCGAACACCGTCTTCAGGTTCTTTCGTAGAATAAAGAGGTACTTCGACAACTGTGTCGCCGTCGGGATATTTTATTGCTCCATTTTTAGCAATTTTTATAATATTCTTTAACTCACCTTTGCAGGAAATTTATAAAAATACATGGTATATCGCAGAAGATTTGAGCAATTTTTGAAATTTCGGTGCTGCGTCACAATTTTCTGCGTCCTCAGGGTTACAAAATATCCCGAATTCCATTCCACGAGGGTGACTGACCCGGTCCAGCAATATTTCGCCGACGTATGAAGGAATCGGACTCGGGAAATTGCAGCTAGCTGATGGAGAACGCAGCCAGGAATATTTCCAAAGTTCCAGCATATTCCGAGTCTCGTTTATTTTCTAGTTTATCTGTTAACTTTTACTTGAGGGATGAACGGAGTCCCGATGTTTCTATGTCTAGTCTGATTTTATTATTTCTAGGGAAAGATCTCGCGTTGCCAGCGGCACACACAGATAATTGGGAGAGCCGGGTAAGGAGACAGAGGGAGAACGTGGCTTGAAAAGCGCGCGGAGAGATTTCTGTCGTTTGGCGCGCCGGAGAAAAATATCCATCTCGGTAATATTGGACCGATACCGAAGAATAACTTGGCCCAGACGAGCCGGATAATCGTGTTGTCGTGGAGAAAACGAGAGGCACAGATACCGTTCTCGGGGACCCTTATCGGAGGTAATACCGAGGATGTTCCCCTCGTCCCACGAACGCCGGCGAACAGGCTCTTACCTTCCTCCCTGAATTGCTCGAGGAGAGAGAGGAGGATTTAGATAACCACGGGACGGAAAGTTACTGCTTCGTAATTCTTCTTACATGAATATTGAATGGTACCGGGCTCTGGCTAGTGCAACGTCGTTCGGACAATCGGAAAATCTTCCTCTAGTTAAAGAAGCTGTACGTCACCGAATTTATCTTTATAAAGTCGCCGCTCGCGGGAAACGACCCGGTACATCTGTTCAACGATCGAATCCTGATTTATTCGACGTACTCGAATTTCGTGGGAGGAGCTGAACTCTATGGGAGGAGCTAGACACGTTTGTGGGAGGAGCTAAACACCTTTGCGGGGTTTCACGAGAATTAAGGCTTATAATCGCTCTTTTGTGGGTGGAGCTAATACGGGTTTGTGGGAGGAACCAACGAAGACGTGGGAGGGGCTAGCGAATAAATCCACGTTTTCTACACGAAACACGTTCCCAGACGGACTTGAAGTTCTTCCGAGGACAAACATGTCGGAGAAGTGCCAATTGTAACCGATGGAAGGGGTAGCAGCGTAGTTTAATTAACTGCGTTACAGCCTCGAAATTCGAGTTACAACGTTTTCGAAGGGAACCGCCTCCGCCTAAGGGGGCCGCTAGCAAGAAGTTCGGTTAAGTAACGTCTCCATTGCGAGCGCGTCTCTTGGCGTAGTCATGTAATTCGGTGGCGATGCGCGCCGGGACTGAAAATACTTCGTCGCGTGTCCCGTGCACGTAGATTCTCCCTCGCATTCACCGAAATGCTCGCGCGACGCGACGCGGGCGTCACGGTGAATGATACCGTCGAGGACGTCGCGACGCCGTTCACGGGACGGGACTCCGGCGCATGTGTTCGTTCAGTCCTCGAAAACGTCCATAATGCCGTGGCTGAAATGAATTCACGGAGCAGCTAAAAGTGCTCGTACGACGCACCATGTTCCTCGAGCAGACGACCGAGCGTGTGCTGGCTCAAGGCACCGCCCCTCCCCCCACCCCCCACCCCACGCACCGAGGCTTTCAACGGGGGAATTCGAAATTTCTGACGTCGACAGACTGACGCCTGGACGACGAACATCTTACCGACGGGTGCAGCGGGTTCTCACTTTGGCTGAATTTGTGTAAACGAACTTGACGTGGGATCTGTTTAGCGTGACGAGGGAGTATATTCGTCTTAAGAATACAGATTTTGATGAAACGTGTCGGGGAGATAGACGACATCGAAGGGGTGAAAACAACCCTCTAAGATGAAGGTCTAAGACGCATCTTTTAGTGTGGAGTTACAGAGCGTATCTTAATTTTATAGGCGGAACGAGGAGATTCCTGGGAGGACCAAAACATCTGTTCCAGTTTGGTTCTGGATGAGATATAATTAACAATTTCTCTTCGGCAAGTAAGAAGATGCAGGTTGAAAGAACTATAGAATTCCGGTTGCAAGTAGTAGCAGTCGGCGATAACGCGGACGGGTTCCGGGACGGTCTACAAGTTAAATCCCGGTTGATCTCGGTACGTCAGGCTCCACGGCTGGATAAAAGTGTCAGCCACGGAGACGCGGTGATCCAGTCTGGCAGTTACGGCACGCACACCCTCGTTAAAACTGTTGCGTGACTGCCAGTGCATCGTGCATGCTAACTTACGGCGAAATAATGGCTGGGATCTACAAACGATTCGGTCAACAAGGTTCTAACTGCGAATACGATACGGGCATAAACGTCGCAGAGTTACACGACGACCAATAACGTTTTCATCGTGTTCTAAGTCGTGTCTACATTTTTGTAGATGTCCCGTATAAAAATTGAATGACGTCCGACGCAGACGATTAGCGAATCGCGTAAGATACCGCACGAGGATCGTTAGAGTCAACAGGATATCGTGTCGAACCGAATCCGCAGCGAAGCAGGATTTAAATGGTCCCGTTTGGCAGCGTCATCCGGTTGACTCCCGCTCTGTTCCAAGAAACGCTAATACGTCGATATCGGTGCCAGTTGCCGGAAGTGGCCGGGCGACGTCAACGTTGACGTCGACGAGGAAGAAGGGACGAGAGGAAGTCGAGCGCGAAGGAACAAGCGAAAGAAGAAGAGGAAGAAGGAGGAGAAAGAGGAGTAAGAAGAGAGATGCAGCTTGATGCGGACACAAGTAAGGAGGTAGCTTAAGCATGCACGTCGCGCACGAACGCGAGGCCGGAAGGAAGAGGAGTAAGCAGAAAAACCGATCGTTGTCAGGGAAACGAAGGAAATCTGCATTTTGTCAAACTGTCGTAGGAAAGTTGGTGGCTGTGCCTCGAAAGGCGACCGACGCGACGGGGGTGAAAGGTGAGGACGGCGTCGGTTCCAAAGGGTGGGGGAGAGAAAAAGAGAGAGAAACGTCGAGGGATTGTCGACGAGAGGGTGGAAAAAGGAAAGAGGACGAGCCACGGCCAGCCTCCAAGAAGGAAGCGAGAAAGTTTGGAGTAACTCTCGGGCGTGCTGTTATCTAAACCCTTCACGTACCTCTCGAGTAGTTCGGGGATGAAGGAGGATGCTTTCTTCCCCGCGCTCTGCGACGGGAATATCCGTCGAATTACTTTCGATAACGATCCCTACGACCGTATCTTTTACCTCCGCGTCTGACGGCGACGACTTCTCGAAAGACTCGGAGCCCGTCTGACCGAGAATTATGTGTCGCGAAGCTGTCGAGATGTTTACTCGATGGGAGGGGTGTTGTCTTTGGGACTGTTGCGTCCGCTGTATTTCAAGGGTTCGAAGGATGACCGAGAGAAATCATGCACATTTTTAAAGTGTAATTACTTTTGTAGCTCTCCCCGTGCGTGTACAAAATGAAGTTTTATTTTGTGGGAGGAGGTAAACATGTTTCTGGGAGGAGTCTAGAGAAAATTGTGGACGGTGCCAGAAAGACCGAAGAATTTTTCCCAACTCGAAAAACATCTTTTGAAAGTATCGGCAAGAAAAATTGTTCACCGAATATACAGAATAGCTTTCCCCAGGAAATAATCTAAACCCGCGAGCCCAAAGAGAGCCTCTACACGAAAGAAGATCGTGAATCTGATCGAGCAAGAAGATTGAACGCGAAAATCGGTTTTCTGCGGGGCCGCTGTCGCGCGTCCCGACAATCTTTCGCCTTCGGCGTCTTCTAAAATTCGTGCAAGATAGCACTTGGCCCCGATGTCACCTCGAAACCACTCGGAGCATCCCGCAAACGATTCGAAAGCGAAGTTCCGAAAGGTTCGCCGATTCCGCACGAAATAATGCGATACCTCTGTCGGCAACCTTAGTACCTGCTTCTTCTTCTTCGGGGGAGGAGTGGGATAGGGAGAACAGCACGGTTCGCATGCAGTTTGGGTTAAGCTGGCAGGCTGATGGTTTTAAAACCGTCTGAAAAAAGATGCCTCCGCGGAGTGTCTCCTTTCACGCTGGATAAATCTCGCGCGGCCGACAACCCGCCTGAAAGGAGATAAGCGTCCGCGAGAAAAGAACTGCTTCTCTTTTTTTTTCGTCTCTGTCCACAGCCCCCCGACGTAGACGAAGACGACGTCGACGTAGACGTCGACGGACAGTGCAACTTCTCGCCTCACCCTTTGCCCCGTAGCTCCAACTCATAAATAATAAATGGCTAAATGGGGATCCGGCGGACGGCCGGTACATTTAGCTGCGTCTCAGCCGGCCGGATGTAAAGTGTTCCCACACCCCCTCTAACGGCGCGAGACGGTTTCGCGCACGATTCTCGCTCGCGGCTTCCCCATTTCCATCTACTCGCTCGTTTCCCACCATGCGAAACATCGCTGTTTCCTTATTCTTTACTGGGAGCGAAAAATCTGGCGGACTTTTGCATCTTCTCGGCGAGGAGATGCGGGCTTCTCGCGAACCGCATGTGACTTCAACCCCCCAGATTTTTTGGATTTACATTACATAATAATTCTTCTTAGGTTCATCGAACGCGTTTGATCTTCTGGCAGGAACCAAAGAGAATTTGTGGGCGGAGCTCAGGTAGGGAGAGTCAATTGGACTCGATGGGAGACTCATGACTCAAAATTCACTTTATTACTACAGGACGCGAATATTGATTTTTATTGTTGTACCTATCGGGCACTACAAAACTTTTGTACATTTTTGACAGCTCAAACACGATGCAACGATATTAGATAATGTCTAAATATCGACGATTTCAGAATATTGACACAAATCAAGAATCTACTACTCAGCGTACAAACGCAAATATTAATTTTCACAAGTTTGACAAATAATTCTGTCACGCAGATAAGGATGACACGGGCGTCGACGAGTTAACGATAGCGACTGACTGCGAGCGCGTGTGTAATCGAGTGCAGAAAACAAGCGAAACGAATCGATTCGCACTCGGGCGTTTACATAATTTCGCGCAGCATCGACTGGATCGTTATCGTTCCGCGTGAGCGTCGCGAACCGGTGTTTCGCGGCCGTGATTACCGTCTAGCTTCTATTTGCAGTAAAAAACGGGATTGTTACGGGGGAATCGATGCTTCTTACCTTCTCTAGCTTCTTGCTCGATTTCGTTTTTCCCCGGGTCTCTCGTTCTCGCCGTTCGCCATCGAGAAGCTCGCCGATAAATCGCGGAGTAATGGTAATCGCGAGCCGCTTAAAAACTCGACTCGTCCCCGGGAGCTGGGCTGGTTGGCTCAGTATCTGTTCAAATTCGATTTCACCGGGGCGTAATTCACTAAAATCGGGAGCCTCTTCGGTCTCGGTTTTACTGGGCCGTAATCCGGAATGGGCAATGCCAGCAGCGACGGGGGAGGGCCGACGAACTTCTTCCTTCTAGATCGAGCACGCTCCTCCGGACGACACGATGCCAGGTAAGAGAACACCATAACCGTCAGGTAGTAGACGAGCTCGATCAGGCTGATCAACGAGCCGCCGAGAAACAAGCCGATTATCCCGCCGAAAGACACTGCAAAAGAGACATTGAACTGCGATCTGGATCTGCATCGATTCTCTTGGCTACGAAAAGTAGTCCTGAGATTATGCGATCAGCCGAAATTGTATTATCGCACTACCCCTGATCCTCTTGATCGTGTTAATCCTTTGCAGTCGGTAATTGTAACAAGACACGTTAAACAATTCTTTCCAAATTTAGTTTTATTAAAATTTCAATAAGCAGCTATCGCAGTCGAAAAATGTCCGAGAGGAGTTAAAAAGGAGGCACTGAAAAAATAACTTTCTCAGCATTTTTTGAGCGGCATTTGCGTGGAAATATTTGAGGAATTTTAAGTTCCATAGCCTCCCGAAGCATCTATTTAATTTAGATCAATCTTCTTTCCCTCTGGCGAAGTATAAAAATAAGTAAGAAGCCAATTTCCTTGAAATTTCCCGAGGTTACTCTGAAAACCGTGATCCACCGCGGGTAATAAATTCAAGCCTCACAGATTAAAATTTCATATTTTTTTCATAACGAAAAGTTGATCGAAAGCCGCAGTACTTCCTGCTGAAGTTTACCATACTTCTTGAACCGTGTTCGTTTGTGGAATTTTGACGTTCCGTCCAACTCCGCTGACTACGGAAGATGCTTTAAAGCAGATTAAATATCTTCCGCCGTATTCGTTTCAGAAATTGCTGTAACTTGATAAAAAAAAAACAGCAAAATTATAAAGGAAATTATTCCATGGAGTGGTTGTCCACTGTTGAAAAATTAATTCGCATCGCTACTCCCAGCTACCGGTTAAAGCGTTCACGGACGACACAAAAGCAAAGTTTCCGCGATCCTCGGACTCTGGAAACCACGGCCAAAGAAATGCAAATCTCCAGCGAATCGGATTGCAGATTTTCTGTCTTGAATGAACGCGGCTGTCGTATTCTTCGCGAGAACAACGCCGACTAGATTCGGATATTTGAATATGAATTCGATTCAGCCGGCCAAAGTGGTGTGTATCCAGCAATTTAGCGGCAAATTCGAGGCTTTGCAACCGCCATCGTGATATCCCGAATGAATAGATCCTTTTCTTTCATTTACTACCTAATTCGCTCAATGGTGCTCTCTCGATGCACAAAAAATCCCATACGAAAAGACCGGCAAATTGAAAACACCGAATACAATAGGAGAATTCCTAGTAGAGGTTAAACAATTATTTGAAAAACTTCTGAAAAATTAATTTCAATCTTGAATAGACTTTGAAACGCGATCTAATTTCTTCAGGAAAAATGTATGTTTAAAAAATCCTCGGCTACAAAATATTCTGATTAAATCTTCAAAAGTTGCGTCAAATGAACGAGATAAAAATGGAGAGAACTGCAGCAGAGGAAAAAATCGGAGTTTCCGCGTCGAATGCTTCGTTGCAGGGGTTGTCGGTGGACGTGTAACACGATAAATCGTTGCATAATTACCGAGAAAATTGAGGCGAGTGTAGACCAGGTCCATCTTGTAGCGGAAGTTCGTCTGGCTGGAGAAATGGACGTCCAGCGTGATGTCCAGCGACTGGTACATCCTCACCGCTGCCAAGTGGGGCGTGTAGATGTTATAGTCGCAGCCTGGCGGACAGTTGCAGACCACTGCATCCTTGTCATCCGCCTCTTCCTCTTCCGTGAAGACATTATCTCTATACAGGTCTTGCGCGGTGTTCGAACATTACAATTAGCGAATCCTTTCACTATTTCTGAACGAGCTATCATTCTTACCGTTGTGATCGGATAGGCAGAGAAAATCGGATATGTTGCACTCGCGAGTCGAGGCTGGAATACATTCGTCACAAAATTAATCGGAGATCAATTTCATTGATATGGGACTGTCGCGTCGATTGTATTTTCAATTGTCTCCGAAATTGTACACAGTGAATTGAGTATTTTAGATTTTTCTGTTGGTTCTTTATAAAATGAAAATGTTGTAGGTCGAAATAAATAACACATTTATTAAAATTAAAATTAAAATTAAAATTAAAATTGCTTCGAGTGCAAAGAGTTAATTAAATTGTTTACGTGAACGATTTTAATTTATTGTTGGTTATATAAAAATAGTTGAGAAGAATGCAAAGTGGTACGTACTTGCTGGAAACATGAAGGACGGATTGCACCCGCACTGTTCAATGGCATGATTCTGCTTGCAAAACGATATGCAGGTGTCCTGAGCGTACAGCATCTTGGGCTTGTGTCTGCAAGGTGCCCTGCTCTCGTCCATGTCCAGAATCGATTGAGTCGCGAAACCAGAGATGCAATCGAACGATATGGTGGTCAGAGAGTTCGTCGGGATCACTCGTCCGTTGTTGGGCCATACTCTCGGGTCGTCCAACATGAATAAAACACCGTCCGACTCTCCTGCAAAGTTTCGAAAATATTTTCGAATGCCGATCCCTATTCAAATCGAGCGGAGATGATTGTCCAAAGTCCCTTCCATCCCCGCAACACCTCCATCGCTACTATTGTTGGGACAGGAAAGATGCTTAGCAATAGTTCCCCTATCTATGTATACTTGTATCATTCGTGAGAATCTTCGAAACGAAGATGCAATTTTATTTCTCGAGAAAAAAATTAGTCTCGGTTCTTTTGAAAAGTTGCTTTCGAAAGTTTTTGTAGGATGGTTGGTTTATGAATTACGTGGACAAAAATTTTCAGGAACGTCCTTCCACCAGTATTGTTTTCAAAAATTCTGAAAGTCGAAAATTTCTTCAAAATTTAGAATCATTTGTAAGAATAGATATAGGAAGTCGAAGTAAAAATGTCTAGTCGTGTGCGAGGGAGACAGTAAAATCTTAACGATCAAATAAACGAGTGACCATCCCCGAGGATGTCCCGTATATTGAAGGAACGTTACGTCATTGGCCACTATCTTTCACGGGCGTTAACTTCCTGTTCGCACTGCTCGCGTCGGTGTACAGCTCTCGAAGCCATCGAGGATGAGCAACACGGTCGAGTTCGCTGGACCGTCTCGGGCCATTAATTCCCCACAACGGTTATCTTTATTCGCGAGTAATAAAACGTCAGCGATGGTCGGTCGGTGCAGCGCCTTTCGTCAGTCCTTTGTCGGTGTTCGCAATATCTCTTGTAATTCGGAACGGTGGTTTCGAAGTCGTGGAAACTCGACAAAGGTGAACAATGTCGAAAGGGCTTCGAACAGCCGTCAAATCGAAGAGTCACCGGTCGAATCGAGTTTCCGTGTCACCGCTAGAGCAAGAAAGATAAATGATCGAAGAGGATCAAAAGAGAGCAAGAGAGGAGGAGAAGAAGAAGAAAGAGTTTCGTGAAGCTCTCCCAGATTTTCCTAGGTATAAAATGCGGAAAGGCGACGCAAGGACGACGGAAGGACCTTAAGTTCGCGGTAGAATGGAGCGGCGGATAGAACGCGCGGCGATCTCCGAGGGAAATTGTCGACGGGCGGAGGAAGTTTTACGGGAGTTCGACGGAAACGACGGTCATACTTGGCCGACTCAATGGGCATTCAGTCATCAAAGTGGTAACTTCGGGATCACGTGACCAGCCGCAGCAAATTCCAAGTAATTTAACTGCGCGCACGCCGAGAAATTTCGAGCGATCGGCTCCTCGAGAACGGCGCGGCGACCTCCTGCAGAATCGACACGCGAGTCCTTCCTTCCTTCCTCTTCGGGCTCGACTATTTCAATCCCGGGGGCCAATCGATTTTACAATTTACTCCCAATTCTTTCCCCCACCCCTTCGCGCGCCGTAACTCGCGGATAACTTGTCGGCTTCCGATTTTATTCGCATTCGCGCGCGAATTACGTCCATTCTAATTGCGATGCGCGTCCACGGGAATGACAGTTGTGGTTTTTTCTGACCAGTGGATTTTTTGATTTCCTACAAAAATGTAGAACAGTAAAATCGTCTGAAACGATTAAAAAAACTGTTGTTTTCAATTCTATCAAATTATTCTTTTTTCTTGCATAGAGAGGCACATTAATCGTGGTTAAATCATCTTAATTCTCGATTTTGCGTTTCATCAGGACATTTCTGGTGCGGGTAACGAGACACGGGAAATTATGTGCGGATGCGAAAGTCGAAGAGGGAGAGGGAAAAAATATGCGCGGCAGAAGGGGGCGTTATTTACGGACGGCTAAATCTGCGTTAAACAACGTCGCTCACGCGAAACGCCATTCGTCCGGAGAATACGGTTCGTTTATCAACGTTGTTTCGCAGCCGCGCGCCGCGGGGAATTTTTCAAGGATAACCGCCAAGACGTCCGCCGAGAGTCACTTCGCAGACATCGCGGACATAAAATTAAATGGCACCTGCCGGAGAGTATTATGCGTCCCCCTCCACATCCCCGGAATAGCAAGCCCCATTCGTCCGGGGAGTATGAATTCTGATGAATTTCTTATCGGCGGTAATTGACATGGTTCTATGCGCGGGAACTGCTCCTCGTTGAAAATAATCGTTTCGAGACGCCGCATCTCCGGAAGAATAAATGTTTTAATACCTGTACTACGGGGGTCATTGTCTGCTCTGTAATTGCAATTTTATTCCCCGAATTTAGGAACAAGTTATTACATGCCTTGTTCTTAGCTGAAAATAAAATCATTTTGTGACAACAGATATCTGGATGAATAATTGTTTCGACAATTGTATTATGGGGACCATTTCGTGCATTGCGATTGCAATTTTATGCTTTGAATTTAATAACAAGTTATTTCCCGAAGTTTAAGTAACAATTCTGTCGGTTGTTCCGTGCTGAAAATAATTGTTTCGTGACATTCTATCCCCCGGAAGAAAGACTGTGTGCTAGCAATTGTATTATACGGACATTGTATGCATTATAATTTCAATTTTATGTCGCAAATTTATTAATTATATGAGAACAGTTGAACTAATAATTGCGCATTTGACCATTCCTCTCCGAATTCACTTAATTTATTTTCGTCGTTTCGCCAATGAATTCTGACAATCAACGTTTTATTCATCCATAGAGCAAATGGTCAGAAATAATAATTTAAAGGAATTCGAAATAAGGTCTAATTGTTTTCGTAATTATACCGTATTTATTGGAATTTATTGGGAAATATATTTCGACGATCAATCGCGGAACCGAATGTTTAGGCTTCGAAATGATTTTGAAATTGAAATGGGACAGACGCAAATATCTCAAATCTCGAAATAAGTAATACATTATCTGAATAATAAATTACAATTCAAAATTGGTGTGTTGAATACTGACGCGAGTAGATGTCTGATGTTCTTCCGGCTCGGAAGCCGACAAACAGAGGATTGTCTGTGGCCAGAGTATCAAGACCCGAGGATAGCGATCCATAAACCGTGTCCAAGACGCAACAGTCTCAAGAACACAATCTCTGGACGCTTGGTAAGATGGAGTTCCAGTTGCAGTTCGAGTTCCAGATGCGAGGATACTCACGCGAATCCGGTGGCTTGGTCACGTTCGCCATTCGAGCGGTGACCCTGAGGCCGCTCCAAGCACCATAGCTGGTCGCTCTGCGGGGACGTTGCTCATGGTAGCCATGGTACTTCCGTCTGCTCCCCGTCTCCGCCAGCTGAGAATTGAACGAGTAACAAAACCCATACTCCGTCTTCTGGAGCTCGAAGATCTCGCAGCAGTCGCGGAACGCGTTTCGCCACCAGCAGTGCACCAACAGCTGGGAACAGCTGGGCACTACTCTCAGCAGTACATCTGTCACGTTCAGCTCTGCAACAGCAGCCATCAAATCAAACTTAGAAACACATTTGTACAGTTAAATAAACTGGAATCAAATACACTCGTCAAAAGTGCCATTTGTCTAGCTTGCTGCTTCTCGACTGTAGGTCATTCCTAACTTACAAGGTCTTCTCAATCAAGCATCGGACAATCAAATTCGATGAGAAAATTGCTGCCTCTAGAGGCGTCTGAATCATTCTGCTGCAACTATACTCCACGGAGCTCCAGGATGTTTTAACGATTCCAGAACGGCGGCGGCACGGGTGGCGGACTCGTATAATTCAGCGAAATAAAGAGGACCGCACTAAATGTTGCGGCCCGAGAAAAAGTGGGCGGTGGCTTTTCTGGAGGGTTCTATTTATGCCGGCGCATTTGCATGAAAGTCCCGGCGACGACGGTGTCCTTATTAAACGTTTTTCAGCGTCCGTTGCGAAACGTCGCCGCGGGATATCGTCCACGGGGACGAATTAAAATTTACCGATCGAATCGAGTCCGCGGGAGAAATTCAACGCGATTGAAAAACGAGATGAAATTCCTCTCCGTTGCATAACGAGACTCTCCGAGACAGATATCAGTTTCTAGAGCGGGTTGACCATCGACGATCTTCAAAGGGCCGCGAACCGATTCTCAAAAGTATTATTAACAAAACAGAAATTTATTTTTATATTGTATCCCAATTTTGCTCGCGGCCCTTACAGTCAACTTGAGTAATTTTCGTCGCAAAATAAATGCAGAAAAAGAATTGGTTTTCCGATTCGCTTGTAAGAATCCGCTGTAAATGGAAAATGGTAGAATTTGCAAGTTTCACGCACCAGTCAGTCCATCGAGGCGTCGAAGCTTCAAAAACTCGAACACTTGGAAATCGCCGAAGCTGATGACAGAAAGCTGCACCATGACGTCCCGGAAGGTCTTCAGGGTCTGATGATCGGTATTATTTGGAAAAATCAGTTTCTCCAGCTCGACCAGCTTGTTCCAATCGACGCGATCACTCGGACAGAGAGTGACGCTCGGGAACGGGACGCTGGATATCCGGTGATGCATCGAATCGATCCCGATGGACGTCGGCGCTTCCTAAAAGCGATCGAACATGCGCCCCCTCGCGAATCAGTTCTGACTAAACGGATATCCTCGAATATGCAGATTTTCCATTATTCGACAGGGTGCCTCCAGTCGTCGAGTAAATGAATATTCTAAATAAACAATTGACCTCGCGTGCGCGCGTCGTCTCGTCCCGTAATTGAATAGCGAAACGTGTCTGCGCGTCGAGAACCGCCATCGCGTGCGGACAGCCTTTTTAAACTTTCACAGGGATATCCGGCGATACGTCAATTAACGGGATACCCCGAGACACCGAATCGGCCCCGGCTAATGAATCACCGCGATTGATCTGGCCGACCATTTTTTACCCGTTTTTTTATTTCTGTTTCGCGTTTGTTTTCTGATCACCGTTGAACTTCCGGCGCGACGAGCCAGGGGGTGGTATCCGGTCTCGTGCGTCCGTCTAAACGCGTCGCTGTGCTTTATATTAATTTCGGCTGCGTGATAAATAATTGCCGTTCGATCGCTGTATTTCATAATGCTTAAAAATATTCGCAATTCATCGGAAAAATTAGTGAGAGTCGACACATGCAATACAAGCGAAGAGCAGTTGACTAAATGTGTTTGTCCAGTCAGTGGATCATCGTATTATTATTTTTTCTAAAAAATGCGGAACCATCTTGTACGAACAAAATGGAAGACTCTCTTCTTCGAAGAGAGTGATCAAGTAAACAGCGTTTAATAAAATTTGTTTGCTCGGCGAGACCATGACCCACGCGCAAAGCCTCGAATGAAGTAGAAGCTAATTACGACGGGAAAAGGTTTTTGCAAGATAAAGAATATTAAATCAGTGTTGAACTTTGCGGAACTTTGTGTATCTCGCTATGAAAATTCTACCGATCGTTATAGACTGCGGACGATTATGCAAATTCGCGTCCTTAAAGTTCTCAATTGATGAAAACTGTTATCAGATCAGAAGTTGCCAGCTCGATAAAAACTTTCTTTTAAAGAGTTATTAAATTTATGGTGCTATTAGATTTTGGTTGGGCTTCGAAAAAATTTTTACTTTGAGGGAAGAAGAAGTTCGAAGTCGCGATAAATGGATGAAGAGATCGACAGTCTACTTATCTTCTTACAGCAAGTAGAATCGGTGTGTAATGAGCAGACGAGGCAAGGTAGGAGCGAGAGCTTTCAATTGCGAGAGTATTCGAGGAATATTTAAATTCGATTTCCTTCGAGCTGCAACTAAGTTTGCGTCCGGGAGTTCCTGAACAGCTTGTCTAATTAATATTGCAATAGTTTAACGACGAGGGACCGGCTTCCGGACAGTTGCAGGTCAGGGTTGAAACCAATTACAGTATCAATTATGCTCCGTGGATCGGTTACAAGAAACGAAACGATGTTGCACCTGCTTTACAAGTGGATCGTGATTCTTTCGAAATTTGTAGAATTCGCAAGTTTGCGACTTCATTAGTTTATTCGTGATTCAATTCACGCCTTCTTTAATTAAAGCAGTTAAAATACGAGATGATTTAACTGAAGCACACATTTTCTAACTTTACAACGCAGGAAAACAAATATTTGAGTCGCTTATTTTGTAGTTTCGCCGTGGGCGATTAACAAACATTTGAGTTGCCTTTTCCGTAGCTGTACCACGAAGAATAATCTAATATTTGAGTGACTTTTTCCCCATTTCTCCAACAAGCAACGTTCTCGTTTGCCAAATAAATGATTTCCCTGTCTTACGCGGTTCAGTTGCGAATATAAAAATGTCTTGCACTACAAGTCAATAAACATCGATGAATTACAAACTCGTTGTTGCATCGTTATTACACTTACAAAAAAAATGTATATATCAGTTTCCATCGAATGGGCATCGGTATCGTATCGATAAAACCTCGATATACGTTTATTAATCTCAAACATTGTCATCGGTGGTCTCTCGTTACAATTTCAAAATATTTACAAACAATATCACACTTCGTTTCGTGCATAACTGAACCGGAATGGAATCAAACTGATACAATAAAAATTTGGCTGCGGAACTTTGTACAAATTTCTCATCAATCATTTCGCAGAATTCGACACGAGGAAAAATTTATTTCGTTGATTTCGGTACGTGGTTCGCGATGAAAACGATAATTAAAATACTTTTCACTGTTTACGCACATGTTCTTGTCGCTCTGGAAAAGCTGGGGCCTTTGTACAACCGTAAAAATACGTTGACGATTATTTCTCAATTAGTAAATCGTTTTCATCCGAATTCTTAGTATTACGCGACAAGACTAAAAACCAGGGACACCGATAGCGTTCACTTTAATTCCTTTTCTTATTGCTAACAATAAAAAGAAATGTTTTAAACAAAACTTGTAGAGGATGGAACGAGCTACAATTAACACTCACTTGAACCTTCTCGGTGAGATACCACATGGACAGCACGGTGAAGACGGCGTGAACAGCGAAGACGAGGAACCAAAGGAACCGTTCGATCCCATGAAGCTCAGGATCGACTACATATCTAAGCCCGTGGAAGGTCGCATTGGTGCAATAGAGTCGCACCACTCTTAGCACAGTCTCCATCCGCTTGATCCTCCGATTCTTTCCGAGATTCGGTTTGATCCAGGCCAGCATCCTTTCAGGACAACCCGGGGGCCGAGGTCCTTTGGCGAAAGGAGGAGACGACGGCGCGCCCGCGGACCTCTATTTTTCCCTTTGTCATTCAAATTCCGCAGACCGAGCCCGCTTTGTTAAATTTCACAGCGTCCAACCCCCCACACCCCTCTTCGGCACCGGCGGCTCATCCGGCGGCCCTTTGTTCCCTGGGGCGAGACCGGATCTCTGCTTTTTCTGCAAATTCGTTGGATAATTATTATCGAACTTCTGTTCTTTGACGCCGGCCCTGATATAGAGGGATCGAGGAATCTTCGCCAGACGTAGCGAACGTCTGGAATCCTGGGGACAAATATTCGATTCAACCTTATGCAACCTCGGATCAAACACCCAAGGATTATCAACCGGAACGTGTTCGACAAACTTAGACACTTATTTTTGCCATTCTGATGGTTCGAGAACGCTGCTGTAAATTGTACCTAACTATTGTGAATTTTCATTGTATATATTTATTGTGTACGCGGAAGCTTAGTGGGTGGATGCACAGTTTAAAAAGTGAGTGGGAGGTGCTCGACTGGTTGGTTCGCGAGGTGCCATTAGGGTTGTGCGCGGGCAGGATCGCAGGATTCGGGTTCACGGCGCGGAATAAACGCATCCTTGCTCCCGTCTCCGTTTCCGTCGGCTGGCGTGTTAACGGGCGGCACGTTCATCATCAATAACAAGCCCGAGGCAAGTGAGCCAGATCCTAGCTGCATACTGATTCCTGTAACCGCGTCGAGACAGCACGAGGCGCCAAGGACTAGGAATCACCCTAAACGCACCCCATCTTCAGGGTAGCTTCACCTCTTTGATACGAAAACTCCCAAAAATGTGAACCAGGAAGAGTTTAAATCGGGAACACCGTGAAATTGTCTTTCATAGAATCCTGAAAATAAATGATTGAAGCTGTACGTATTTATGAGGTATAGAACTCTCCGTGCAAGTGGTTCTATTATGATCGTCTACCGTATATTTATGGTGCTAATTGATTATGAATTATTACTGTTATTAGGCCCCTAAAAATGGACGAATATAATTTAAAATCGTCGGATTAATTTCGGCCATTAATACGGCTACTTCCCGTGCTCTGCAACCGTGCAGACACTTATGGCAGAGAGAGCGTGCAGAGATCCGTACACCGGAACCTGAAAACTGATTCGATTCGATTGAATCAGAAGCGTTGCGATGCATAGTAGCCGGTATTTGCCGACGAGTCGTGTTTCGATTGCTATTTGAAGAGGTGTCGAATGCTGATCGTCGCCCCGGGGTTAAGCGCTGTCCGTATTTCATAAACCTTTGTCGAATCCGAGGTTCGATATATATATATATATCGGTGTGTGAGTATGTGTGTCTGTTAGAGCGTAGATGCTTCGACGAGTCCCTCGGTGTTGCAAATATGCCGCGCGTTAGACGAGCTAGCTCAAATGGGGAAGAAACTGCGCTAATCCGGGGTATAAAGCGTTCGCTAATCCGTGCCGTTAGAGCTCGAGGAACACCTAGAATTCCTGGAACCTTGCGAGCGACCCAGATCAAGTGTTACAGCCGAGTTGAACGTGTGCGGACCATGTAAACGACATCCACCTCGGCGACAAATCTTTAAAATGTGGTACATTTATTTATTTTTTCGCCGGGCTTCAATTGTTCTTTGTGGGTCGAAGAATCATCAATCTAATTGCGGACTGGGCAAATGAAAGTTCTGCGAGAAAATTGGACGTGGTCCGTTTAGAAATATGAGTGCGCGAATGCAAGTATTAAATAGCTATTAAACTAATTATCATCAAATAGTTGTATACGAACGTGACAAATAAATGGTTAATTTACGGCTATTGAATTTTTCAAAACTTCAACGTCCCCGTTAAATGAGGTTCGGGACCACATAATGACAAAGACAAATCGAACCACGGATCGATCTCGTCTCGTTTTCCTCCGGTCCATCGAAATGTCGGTCATCGATGTTCCCAACGATGGTAAATAAGCCGCCACCGAAGAAGCATTCATCTATCGCGCGCGCGCGAAAGAGAGAGAGAGAGAGAGAAAGAGAGAGAGGGACCGTCGATATTTGTGTGTACGATTAATTAATATTGTTTATCTCGCGGAAAGCAAATTCAATCGTTTTCCGTGGTGTTTGGCGATATCATGCTAACAATGCATACGCGGCGCTCGCCCGTTATTATGTCGACGATCTACTCCCGCGGTGTTTATTCGCGATAATGCCGGCTGCCGTATAATTAGCGACCGATGAAGAGGGGTCCACCTATCACCGCGTGCATTTTTTCCAACCAATCGCTGTCACCCGTTCAAAGATCCATTTTCCTATCCAACCCGTTATATCCTCTATCTTGTTTGGATCATACGATATTAATCGATCAATGGGGCAAATATTAAATGCACTTTATACCCTTGTTATTCGCATATCACTCGGCTCGATGACAGCTTTTATCTTTTCGCATCGTTTTCGAATCTCAATTTTCCTGTCCGTGATCTGCTGGTTCAGACTAGTGTGACCAAATTATGCTTTATTTATTATATTAACGGAATTGCAAACAATTTAATATTCCATTTAATCACCAATAAAATTTTATTTTGCATTTCAACTGCGACTGCATAAATTATTTCTTGATGAATTCGCAACTTTTGGGACACACAACCATTTTTACGGAAACTTTGCCGTTGCGTTGTATTTCTTTTTGGAAACGATGAGCCAACAGACAGATAACCGCGGGTTTATTTACAGGCCGTTGTTGGATTCAATTGCGAGCGATGAAACGCGTAAGTACACGGCCAGGATGCGGTTCGGAGAGACTCGAAAACGTTCGGTTAGGGGCGGCAGGGCCTTGTAAAAGTTAGCGTAGACGGAAAAAGCGAGAGCCTGTTCCGGTTATGGCCAATTCCATCCGGCCTCCCCTCGTATTCCCGATCGTATTCGTTTCACGGTGTTCGATAGCGGATTTTCAGCTGGCGGTGTTTCTCTCTTTCTATCTTGTCCCAGATTTACACCCTCTTCCACCCACGAGTTTCACTCGTAACCACCACCGAATTCGTAGCGCACCGTGTTTTACAGCGCGGCCGCCGCTTCAAAGTTAAACGGACGATCCCGAACGCGGGACACGCCGAGACAATTCATTGTTTCCTGCGGAACACTCGACTCAATGTACACCGAAACCCAACTATGTATTCGCGACATACGAATTTTCGGAAATATTGAAAATATTTTTCTTGCGCCGTTTCGTTGTACATCGAAGTCTTTAGCGACGGATTCTCGTGTAGCAAGAAATCGATTTTTCGCATAGATCGAGAGCGCGATGCAACGAATGTTTGTCCAAGTATCGTGCTAACAATGTTAATATAATTTTTGTACGAATGTCACGAATGTTACGAACGTCACAATTGTCACCTTGACGTATGGAACGTTAATAGAGTATTTCCGAACCCCGATTCGATTTTAAAATGAGGAGACATTAACCGGGAAATGTTGCGTTCTTAGATTAGCAATGCAAAAACCATAAGCGCCACGGAATTGGACTAATTACGGCAGCTATCGGCTCAACATCCCGGCGCGGCGTGGAGGTTGGCAGCGTCGATGAAATTCAATTATTGGCAGATATGATTACACGAATAAATGATTCGCGTCCGTCAAACGTCGCGCGCAGTCCATTGGATTACAGCTTTTAATTATACGTCGCAACGGCAGATTATTTCCATGAATGTCAGGACCAGGCCGAAAAATCGGCGACCGGAAACGACGCGAGTT
This sequence comes from Lasioglossum figueresi, assembly GCA_028455805.1. Taxonomy (NCBI): domain Eukaryota; kingdom Metazoa; phylum Arthropoda; class Insecta; order Hymenoptera; family Halictidae; genus Lasioglossum; species Lasioglossum figueresi. The sequence continues at coordinate 1,389,720 of CM052193.1, forward strand.
TCAAATAAGAAATCGACCGATTCTATATCACTGTTTCACACTTCGCTGTTCCCTTTCTTTCCTTATCTATCTTCGTGAAACATTTTATGAAATTCTATAAAATTTCTTTTATCAGACTCGGCAAATGAAAGTAATGGCCTGACTGAACATTGCGTTATCTTTAATTTGCTGTAAATTAAAAATATAAAACAGTGCGAAGTGAATTGAAATATAAAATAGACAGCAGAAAGATTATAAGAGTTTAAGAGTATACATTGTTTATTGGATTTATTGAAAGAACTAATTTCAAATTGGCCCCAGTCTGTTGAACAGGATGATATTTATCGTGCAGGGATCGCACATTTTCTGCATTAATATACAGGGTGGGGCAGTAACTATTAGCACCTCAGATATCTTTGAAACTATAAGTTTCACAGAAATATTTGCTGAAACAAAATTGCACAGTAAGAAGGTGGCCATCCGGTGGCGATAGTAGTTTTTTTGGAGGTGGACGTACTTCGGACATTTGAAGGTCACCTCCATTTTTTTTTAATGGATCGGTATGTTTTGGCTTCCGTATCACGATAGAGGATCTTAAAACGAGTTCAACGACCTATTACATAAGGTCATTCAAGGTCATAGAAAGTAAAGAAATGCGATAATACTTATGGTTTTGGTAGTAAATGAAACATGTTTATAGTAGGTGTTCGAAATGTTGACCATCACTGTCGATGCACTGTTGGATTCTTGTTACGATCGATTGACTTGCAAGTCTTACGGTGTCAGAACTTATTGACGCACAGGCTGCAATAATTCGCTGTTGCATATCGTAGGACGTAGTTGGTACTTCTTTGTACACTTTCTCTTTCAGTGTTCCCCACAGAAAGAAATCTAGAGGTGTTAAGTCTGGTGAACGAGCTGGCCACGATATTGAACCGCCGCGTCCAATCCAACGATTTCGAAATTTTTCATCGAGTTCCCTTCGCGCAATCAATGAATAATGTGCAGGACATCCATCATGTTGGTACCACATGGTTTGTCGTGTAAGTAAAGGTAACTCTTCTAGCAAAAGACCCAATGTATCCTTAATAAAATTAGCATAGATGTTGCCATTCAAATTTCCATTGATAAAATAAGGACCAATAATTTTATCACCTATGATACCACACCATACATTCACAGACCATTGTCTTTGATGTTCAACTTGTCGCAGCCAATGTGGATTTTCCGTTGCCCATAAATGCATGTTCTGTAAATTAACATTCCCGTGATTTGTGAATGTTGCTTCATCGGTAAATAAGACGGTATTAAGAAAAGACTCATTGTTTTGAATCTGACGTATAGCCCATCGACAAAACGCAACGCGATTTCTTATCGCATTTCTTTACTTTCTATGGCCTTGAATGACCTTATGTAATAGGTCGTTGAACTCGTTTTAAGATCCTGTATCGTGATACGGAAGCCAAAACATACCGATCCATTAAAAAAAATGGAGGTGACCTTCAAATGTCCGAAGTACGTCCACCTCCAAAAAAACTACTATCGCCACCGGATGGCCACCTTCTTACTGTGCAATTTTGTTTCAGCAAATATTTCTGTGAAACTTATAGTTTCAAAGATATCTGAGGTGCTAATAGTTACTGCCCCACCCTGTATACGAGTATGTTGATACAGTAAATATTCGGTCTAAGAAAAGGTAACTGTGCCTTATATAACTGTACCTTATATATTTATATAACAATTCTGTAGCTTGAGCAGATGGGAAGAAGCGATCTCGATAAAGGGACTCGCGGTAAACACATTCCGAAAATCCGCGAAGCGGTTCATCCAGGATTCGCGAAGTGGCATCGACTCCGGTTGAAATTTCAATTCCTTTGAAGCTATAGGTAATCGAACGCAGATACTTGGTGCTGGAGGGCGCGGCCAAAAATAATTGACGGGGTGTTTCGATCCAGCAAACCCGATAAGAGGATAATCAAGGATCGACCACCGCTTCGGCTGGACGGCAATTAGACTGGTGGCGAGTGCCGTTCAACCGTCGCGATTACACGCAATCAGAACAATTGACCGTTACACTACTATTTTGCAGTGTCAAGGATTAAATCCATTATTATCATCCTACAAAGGATCATTACTATGAACCTATAATACCACAAAGGAAATTAATTCCGCCAATTGATCCCCTATTATCCGACAAGAGGGCGTAGCTAGCGCGTTTAGCGTTACAGCAACTCGGTTCCCGTCGATCGATCTCGTATCGATCCGATTGTTTTCTGTTGTGCCAACCGGTTCTTGTTTCATCTACTTCTTAGTCACGAGACTCAAACAAAACATTCATTGAGAAATGGGTGCCGACCCATGAGACACATATACTTAATAATAATCAAAAACTTTCTAAATAATAATGAGCGCAGGGAAAACCACATGGAGGTTACTCGGCAGAGTGACATTTACACCATATGTCAAGGTCAAGCCTCCGTGAAAACCTGCCTTCACCGAGAAAAAAATGTTCAAAATCGACCATCAAGCACTGTCGACTTTCAAGACAAAATACTTTTCATTACATGCGCAATCGCAGCGCACATCGCAGCCCACATCTCAGCGAGAAAACAAAGTGATTCGGCACTGCGCGATTCGAATAAAAAAATCGAGGCTCGATTCATCCGAGCAGTAATTCGCAGAGCGTTAATAAATACCGCGAACTAACTTATGATAATAACACGTCGGCCGGTACAGGCTGGTAATCGATAACGCCGCGATACCGTCGCCGATAATAGGAGAAAATTCAATTCGTTCCGATCCCGGCGAACAATGTCGGTGGGCAATTTTCGATATCCTGTTCGCCGGCCGCGAGAATACTTCCTGCTCCTGCGTACGTATAAATAAATCATTTTTACGGGAACGCGGCGCTGTAGTTGCACGATCTCTCTCTCTCGCTAGCACCAATTTCATTTTACGATCGTTATTTCGCGCTCCTCCCGCGGAATCGTAAATCGACGGACACACCGACGTCATTAATTGTCCCACGCATTATCGCGGTCGAGATCGTTTGCGTCGGAACGACGGCTGCCAGACGATTTCAACTCTTAGCTTCACGTCGGCGGACCAATTCGAAGCTCGAAACATACTCTCGGTGGAGTTGTTCCGTTGTTCCAGCAAAATACTGCTCCGACACTGAATACATTCAGTTCCCGTTTATACAAGCTGTTCGGAAACTGGTGGTGATTCTACGCGCGGAAACAAGTTAAAATAGGTGAACAACATTTTTTCGTTTGACGCTTCGTGTTCGAGCAAATCGAGTTCGATAGTTTTCCATCGGAAACATCGTGTATATAGTAAAATGTACCTGTTGGTTTTCGTACAATGTTTAAAAATAGGGAACACAATTTTTAGCATGCAATAACATCGGACGAAGATTCTTTTAAAGAATCTTTAAGAAATGATCTCGAGAGGACCTTGAGGTTCACAATGATTCGGAGAGTCCTCAAGGGATGGAACCAAATATAATCCACGAATTAAGTCGTTCTTCGAGCGTAATTTAAATTATAGAGGCTCGTCGATAAATCGCCGGCCGATTTTTGCAATTGGATCGAGATCGTCACGCGTAAGCGGAAAGAAATTTCGTGCGTCAAGTATATCGGCCACGGCCGATTTAATCGGTGTCGATGGTTGGAGGGGGTGTTATCGGCGTTAACGCGGGGAATGATCGGGCAAATCGAGAGGAATCGTCGAGCGTTCGCAGTAAATAAATTGGTTGCCTAGCCGTAAGAATTACGGCTCGGTCGGTAGGTACGTCGGTATTAATATTCCCCGTTCCATTAGCGGATTCTCTCCAGTGCTTGCTAGCTCGCGCTGCAAAAGCGCAGCGTCATCGAGAAGAACGGGGACTCCGCTTTAAATTTTCTACGGGTAGCCGACGCTGCTGGCGGTCCGGCCAATTCAAATATTTTCATTAAATTAATCGGTTTCCGCGTCACGACGCTCCATCGGCCACGCGAATATTACAACGCGGCGAAACGAAAACGCAGCGCCGTTTCACACGCGAAGTGCGCCGAAATCCCACGGTATCAAAATAATCCGCCCGATTCGCTCTATTTAATTATTACTTTGCCCGTTCCTTTTCATCCCAATTTTTTCTTAACGGGATATACGTGAATTAACGACGTGATCGTCGAACCAGCAGCCATCAAAATTGTACGAACATTGTCCTATTCGAGGTAAAAAAAACATTCAACAAACTGGAACTCCAATAATGTATAATTTACCAAAAATTCAGAACGTGAGACCTCGAGCAATTTTGCGCAGCATTCAATTTCTGAAACAATTTGTTTAGTTTTGAAAAAATTCAGAAACAATTGCCCGGTCAATTCTCGTTCGACAGATCGTCGGGAAACAGGCTCTCCGTACATTGGAAAAAAATCGTAATTCAAAATCGTCGAGCAACGGGGGGGGGGGGGGGAAAAAAAAGGATCAATGGAGGGAGAGAGAAAAAGGAGAGGGGTTGAGGGAAGAATGATGCAGGCGATCGAAATTCGTTCTTTTTTACTCGTGCGCGTGCACGGTGCCGAGGCTGAAAGAGTGTGTAGAACAGTTTGTGTGTGTCAAGCGGAGAAAATAAAAACGTCGAGAGGGATCGTTGCGTTCCGTTTCCGGTGTAACCGGCAGCCGAGCTGCCAGTAATTTAAATCCACGCCGCTCCGTTTTTTTCAGGACGATCAAAATTTTCTCCGTGCAATTCTACGTGCAGTCGTCGTCCCTGCTTGCTGCAGTTCTCCGTGCAGTCGACGCGCAGTTCCATGGTGCAGTGCTACGTGCTATTCGCGCCGTGGCCAACGATTCACGGTAATTCGAGCTTCAATATTTGCCGGGGCGAATTCAAAGTGCCACGAATCCGGAAGATTCTCTGTCAGACAAGGAACGTCCAGCAACCGTGGATCGACACATACCGTCGCGAAACCGAGATCCCGTTTAACGTAATTCGAATTTAAGCGGAACCACCGCGAATTCATCCGGGAAATCGCGTCATCTGTTGAAAAATTTCGCACCACCATTTTCTGCCGCATCGCCTCGCGTGCGACGCGATTTTACAAATTAAATAGTAATTATTCGCGATTATTTTTCGCATCTTCTTCCTGGAACAATTGTTACATTTATCCCTACACAATTTAATATCCATTTTTAAAAATCATTTAGGTACAATCTTACATGAAACAATTTAGTAAATCGATAATTTCACGCCTCGAGTTGGATCTCGTGCGAAAATTCGACGGATTACAGGACACGGTCCACCGCGGGGAATTTCGCGAAACGCAACCGTGTATTAATACTAAATTCGTGCGACCGCGTGGCGAAAAACGGGCCGAGTAAAAAAGTGTCGCGAAAATACGGCCGCGATGTACGGCTCTGGAAAAAAGTTGCACGCGGTAACATACGCGCTCGCGTCAGTCCGTTTGCGAATGCCGGAATTGCTGGTTCTCGCGATCGTTTTGTGCATCATTCCGCGTGGCGGGCCATTGCGTGTTTAATTGCGTAATCGTGGATACTTGCGACACCGTTTTGCTAGCATGAGAGCCGTTGCCGACTGCGTATACGGGTTCCGTGTGAAACCTCTTGCTTTACGAACCTTCACGCTTAGGCCAATTCGGCGTTTAGTACACCTTTTCAATTTCAGATCAGTAGGAAGCACGGTTGTTTAAACCATTAGTAATAAAAACGAAAAATATTTACACAAATATACATTCCGCAAACAATATCTAAAAAATAAAACAACAAAAAACGTTCACTCGTTTGTTTTTGTTTCTGTAAATTCAATTTATCTAGACGTCGCTTTGTAAAAACACAACATGAAAAATTGTCCATTCGAAATCTCCGCGAGGATGTAAACAAATGTTTGAAAAATTTTGTTATTTCGCCAACGCATCGGGAAATAATATTTATACGTTGCACGAACGAGGACACTTAAATTCAAACGGCAATAGATAAACAAAGTGACAGGTGATACTCACCTTGAGAAAAAAAAAAAGGCAAAGTATACTCGACGTTTAGGGCCCTTCTTCCTCGGCAGTCGAAACCGAACTGATTCGATCATCCGAAGGTCGCGCGCAAGTGCCTCTTTTTTTGTTTTGTTTCCCTGTATCGAGGGATCAGTGTAAATAAAATCCAATCAATTACCTGCAAACGAGGGGAGAGATAGAGAGAGCTCGAGTAGCTGGCGCGTGCACGAGCGATCAAGATAACTCGTTTAGCACGATTCCAGAACAAATAACGTCGGCACGCACGAGGACTCTGCTGGCGGAACGTTAAGGAAGATGAAGAGCGGCAGCCCTTTATTAGCCGGGAAAATATCGCGTCTTCGTTTATATTTTTATAAACTGTTTCGAGAGCCACCGAGTATTTTCTGAGCGATTCTTTTCTTGGGAGGAGAAGATCCTCTCTCGCAACGGACCGTGAGATAGGGACTCCGAATGGCCCCGTGGAATCGAGCCAAAACGCTATAAAGAGAGACATTATGGTTCCACGTTGTTGGGTTATTTAACTCTAGGAACGAGCCGGACTTACGACAGTCGAACATTCGTTGTACCCAAGAACTTTGTTTCAAAATAATCTCACAAGATACGCGCGGTGTGTTCTGTCTGATATTCGCGTGCCTCAAAAGTGAGATTTGCAGAAACGTTTTCTGCAAGTGTTCCATAAGTGAATTTAAAAAACGATTTTACATATGTCCCGCGTATGAAATTAGCAGAACGATTTTGTACGAGCATGTTCCACGAGTGAAATCAAGACGACAAGTACATACTAAACAGCTAGCTCAACCGCAAACACATAAAGCTGCTACACTCTAGCCTGCCTCGCTTTTTGAAAAATATGTTCTAGAGACGCAACACGGTGTTTATTAAGAGGCACGTTCCGAGACCATCGGCGAAACAAATGGAGGCAGCGTAACGTGTTAATTAAAACACGAACACGATGTTTACGAGACCATGACTTAGGTCGTTCAGGTTCGGTGGTACAAGCTCTAGAGTTTCTCCGGCGGTATGTGCATATAGAGGTGTACACGGGTGTACGACGGCACGGGAGATAATTTCTCTGAAAGCAGCCCGCTCGCTGTGTCAATATAGAGGAAATAGGGCGTTTATGAGAGTTCTTCCTGCGCGAACGCGTGGCAGACACGTGCTCTAGGAAACTAGGCAGGTGGGAAGGAGGAGGTCGGTACATAAATATGGAAAGGAGTAAGTTTCTCCTTGTTCGTGTCGCGATGTACAAGCTATAGCCGACAGTCAAGGACGAAAATCGCTTATAGAGATGGATATGGGCGAGAGCTCTACTTCGTTCCGGAACGATGTACGTACGTGCTCCAGAACCTGCAAAAGGACGACTCGAATCTGCCAATATGCGAGCGAACTTGATTCGCGATATGTCGCGACGACACCGTGCATACCGAGACAGAAAGGGCGTTTCCGTTCCTTCGCGCGACTGCATTCTCTTATGCAACTGCACCTCCGATACCCCGTTACTCGAACGTTATTACATACGTTACATCGTTACTGGAGATTTATGGGAATATTTTGTACACTCGAAAGAATTCTTGCGATGCTGATTGTCTGAATTGGCGAAGAAAGAATTATTACATGTATTGCATCGTTACCTGACTGGAAATGCTTACGGGAATATTTTGTACAGTTGTAAAAATTCTTAAGACAGACTTCTCTAAAGACAGAATTTTGGTATACAGTATCAATGTAAAATAATTGTGTAACGAGCTCTTCATTAATTTTTAAGTATACGAAATGAATGAATTTTTCACCGAAGTGCAATTAGTGCATTCGTAGCATCTCGAATATTTTCCGCGCAAGTTGCAGTCGAGTCACTGGGTCGCAACGAATACTCCCGCGATTTCGTGCAGCATTTATGACGCGTCGTAAATATCATCGTTTCCTTTTTAGCGATACAGCACGCGTGATGCCAGCCAGTTTTTTCACTGCATTCACCGCTGTAAGCTTGCACCCTTCGAGACTGCACCGAAAGAACCGTTTCTCCGGTTTATGGCGACGCTGTTAAGCGTTGCGTCGATGTTAGCTCAACGTTGTCCCCTCCATCGATTTATATTTCAACTCCGCAGCTTTATGGCTCTCGCTTCTCACCAAAAATCTCACCAAAAAACAAAATTCTCAATAGAAAACGAAATGTGTGTTCTAAATTTGCTTGACTATGTTCGAAGAAGAAAAAAACGGTCTACCATGACGTGTAATACAATTTTTTAACACTAGGTTCACGGAGCTCTAGAAATAACTATTTCGCATTATTTTATAAACATAACAAGAACGTATCTATTCAAATTTTTGTCCATTTTTCCAATAATACGTAACTCAAGAAATAAATTTGGTAAATAATTCCTCAGGGAAGTATCCTTACAATCTTAATAATCGCAAATTAAAAATATTAGAACTCGTCATTTTGACACGGGTCCCGTAAACCTAGCGTTAAATTGATTTAAAAATGTCGATTTTCGAATTCGCCCAACATCGTTTTCCATTTAGCTGCGTACTCGGCCCGATAAAAATCTAAAGACAGCTATAAAATCTAGAGAGGGGATGCTGTAAGAAGCGGCGCAACGCGGCGCCCGATGTAAAGGGACCGAGGCGATAAAATGGTCCAAGTTTTTCCTCCGCGGGGGCGCGAAAAACAACCCCGTTGAATATTCATCGCTTATTCGAATTCATTTCGCTCGGTGAACCGAGCCCGTTCCGATTCTCGTTTCTTGCCGCGGCGATGAAAATCGACTTGCCGCGGATTCGCGCGATGGGCCTCCGGCTCCATTCCGCGGTCGATTCGATTGAAACGCAACCGCTCCGAACCTCTAGACGATCGGCCACTCGACTCCTCGGGAAACTGTTGCGAATGAATAAACGGAAATAAACTCGAAACTTTGCCTCTTGCCGCGAAATAATCGCTCGAAAAAAAGTTCTAGCCACTCCCCACCCCTACAAACAACCTCTCTCCTCTTCCGGCCATCCCTTTTCCCGTTAACACAGTCGATATTGTACTAAATCATTCAGAGTGTTATTTGTCAATTTTTTAAAACACTTCGAAAGAGCAAACTTACAAAATAAATCATAGTGCAAGGGGTTAGGGTGTCTCGTTGAAGCAGCTGGATTTTTTAAGCACATCACGGTAGACGAGAGGAAGCGCCGCCATCCCTTTGACCATTGTTAATTGAATGCGACGATCGACTGGTCCAATTTATTTCATCGGTTTTGCAAACGATCTGCCGCTTTTTCAACCCCCTGCTCCGAAATGTACCTCTCCACCCCTCGAGAGGTAGGGGAAATCAATCGGGTCCGACGACGCATTAACGTTCCAAAGACAACCAATCCCGGTCGACACGTTATCTTTATCGCTTACCGGCTTGTGTGTCTGCTGTGGTGTATGTTTGTGGACGTCTGGATGATCGATCGACCCTAGGTACGTACGGCCTCGCGTGTCACGTTTATGCGAACGTGATTATTATACCGGCCGAGGCCGATGGAAACTGATCAGCCGAATAAATATTTGGAGCCTTGATTCTGGTGCAGACTGTCATATAGGAAGACACGAGGTCGTCGATCGGGCACTCCGAGGGTAAATAGACTGATGTATACATAGCTCGGCGAAAACGGTAAACTGTGTTTAACATCTTACGATTAATTTTATCATTACAGTCTATGGTAGGAGGAGATATTATTTTCTTTAAATTAATTTGAAATAGGGAAGAATTGTTCGATGACTTTTGAACCCACCCTGTACGTAGGATCGTGATAAATTCTAGATAACAGCGGGCAGGGGGAGGGGGCTGGTTCCTGAAAAATGAGTGGGAAATGTGGTATAAATTTGTTCCGTCCGGGGTCTGCGTTTCCGAGAAAATTAAATTTGAAAATTCATCTGGTAACATTCGTGCTCTTGCAGTAACTACAAGCACGTTGTGAACAGACATATTAGCCGAGTCCAATTCGAACGAATATTCAAACACGGTTTTCCTCGAAACTGTAGTTAGCTTGCACGGGGGAAAGCTCCCGAACTACCTTCTCGACTTTTTCATGAATCTCGCCTCTGTGTAAGTTCCGCGTAAGACGATTAACTGTCACGCTCCGACTGCGGATCTTCGTGCAAGATATAAAAGGGTGCCTTCTTAATTTGTGCTTTAATTACGTCGTCGCCGCACAAACAATTTCACAATTTAAAAGATACGATATAAAAGAAATAACCAGGGGGTCACGGTTATCAGACTGCGGATTTTCATGGAAAATTACTACTTTCGAAGTTAACAGTAATATTTGTAATTCGAACGGGAAACAAAATTTCCAGTTCGTTTAAGGGTTAATAAATTTCGAGGAAAATATTGTAGGTTACCAATATACCTACGAACGTATTTTAGCAGTAGTGTCACGATTGTTAAGGAATAAAAAAATGCCTGGCGAAAAAGTGAAATATTCAGTTTACAGGTCAACGATTCGAGGACTGTGGCTTTTAGAAAATTGAGGAGCTCACGCGAGTGTGAAAAAGCGACAAAAAACATTGCGTGGTTGTCGTCCAAGCTCGATGGAGGCTGGCGATAAGGAAACGGCGCGATAGTAACGCGGCAAACAACGGGAACCGGCCGATATCTGGTCACAATGACGGAGTCCATCGTCAAACCGAGCATGTAAATAGGCATAATCGATCATCGGCCGGTCGGAGCGAGCCTCACGCGTGCGCCGATTCGCGATACGGATAATTTATTGACCGTAATCGTTACCTTCGTCGCATCCTCGCGCCGCTGTTGATTTTATTAGGGAAGGATCGATGTACGGGGCCGCGAATTTGCCCGGCAGCCGACTCTGCGACCGTAATCAACGGGAACCGCGCGTCTCTTTCTGGCTGATTGGCCCGAGCCTGAATGCCCGTTAATTAAACCCCACGTCTTTTCTCGCGGTAATAATTAGCGCCCGTCGAGTACGCGGATTCATCGACCGAAAAACCAAGATTTTCTACTCTCGCGATTCGCGAGTCACAACTGTGCCCTGTCGGATTGTAACAATCAAACTGCTTTAATTGTACCATTATTCATAATATTCTTTACACTATTAAATATGTTGGCATCCAATCGATTACTAAACATTTAAGTATTGTATCATATCAATGTCATATCCATAAAATGAAAAAAATCACATGTAATGAAATTATTCTAGGTCCGAAAAAATGTTTAATTTTCTAGTTAAATATTAGGATATATAAATCAGACAGTTTCCCGCAGCAAGTATAAAAGAAGAGATGCCTTCGCTGTTCTCGAATGTATCACGAGATGCCACAAGGATCTACGATCAACTGATCAACCTACAGAGATCCCGACACCTCGAACAAGGCAGCCGTGTCTGAGATGTAAATTACAGTCCCACGCGTTCTCTGATAGTCCTTTTTAGGAGTACAGCGGAATCCGTACATTTACAGGACCATGGGAAACGAGACATCGTGAAGCTGGCACAGAAGCAGCATTTCTTCCAATTAACTAGAAACCCACCTTGCACACGATACTCACGAGGTCTCTATCTCTGTCTATCTTTCTCCCTTTCAGTCTGCAAGGTGGGCGAGGCAACGCTTACGAAATATTCAAATGCCGCGAGTTCTCGTTTGCGCGTGTCAGGCTCGTTCGCAGTGCATACACATTTTTAATTGTCGGCGTCTGCCTCGCTGAAACGTTCAAGCACCGGGGACCGTGAATTTCCGAGCGGGTCGCCGGGAAAAAATTTTTTTACAGAGAAAGGGCAAAGATCTGGCTTAGGGTTAACGTTTGGATTGGTCACAGGGCCTCTATTTTACTGTTAATATACACTATATCAATATTGAGTCTGTAAACGCTAAACAGTATTTTATCGATAATTATCCCCAACCCCAGATAGCACGGACGTCCATTGGACGTCCGTTTTTTGTCCAATTCACGTCCATACGTCCGATGTCCGTTGTGAACGTCCCTTGGACGTCCAAAGGGCTTAAATTTCGGACGTCCTATGGACGTCCGTTTTTTATGTCCTAAGGATGTCCGTGTGACTTAAATTTCGGATGTACCAGGGACGTCCATTTTTTTCGTCCCACGGACTTCCGTGGGACTTGAATTTCGGACTTTTCAAGTTGTACGTCTATTTTTTAAGTTTCATAACCGTGCTCAAGACTTTTGTACGTACTAAGATGCTCACTTCTCATGCATAGGACACATTTATATATTACAAAATATATATATTTATTATTAATATTAATAAAATATTATTAATATTTTTATATGCATACTTACATATATATATATATATATACATATATACAATATGTATTTATAAATATTATATATTTATTTATATGCATATCGCGGACCGTAAAAATAAGCTTACGTGACAGTGAACAGAGTCAGAGTTCAAAGTTTACTCGACCGTCGCATCGTACTGAAAGCATTTCTTCATCACTACGTTTCAAGAGTTCGAATAATCTGAGGACAAAATGTTTCGAATAAAAGTTGAACAGTACCTAAAGATGTACAAAATTCTATATTTAAAATTTCGAGAAAAAATTTTTTCAACAAAAAATAAAAATCATTTTTATTTTTTAAATGTTAAAATACATTTTTTATCTCGTAATGTTATAACTGGCGTCAAGACGAACCCAACGACCTACTCTTTTATGCCCCGAACCCATAAATAATGCTACGATATGTTATTCCTGTTTTTCGGCCAAATACCCCACTGTGCGTCGCGTCGCATCACCGTGCGGTTACGTGAAGTGAGGTTAGTTCAGCACACCCTCGTGCACATGTTCGTACATTAGTAGAGTATTCGAATGAATAAAAAGCGTGTGTGAGTGATTCGATAACTTCAGCCACTTGTCACGATTGTGTTGAATGAAACTTGTCACAGCCATTTCAGGTAAGTTTTTATTTTATATTTGTGGCGGCCTGTGCAACGAGCACACCGTCGACCGCCGACATACATTGTACGCGCGACGACGATCGTTCTCGTGAAGCCGCAGAGAAACACTCGAGGATCGGTTCCGAGGACGATCGTCGTTTGATCAAACAATCGACTGTCGAGGGCGAGAATTGGACAAACGAATGCAGGCGATGCGATGAAGCATTCGCACGCGAGCTTCCGACCAAGACGGACGACTGTCCTCACGCGTATTAAAGGATACAGAAAAGCGAACGAGTCCTTATTTATTTCACCCGTTGCACCCACATATTTATTTTCAGTCATTGAAACATTACTTGCAAAAGGAAAATACAAAAATATTATTAGGTTAGAGGGAAACTTCTATCGTATTTAAATGAAAACGTATGAATCAATTTATAAAAATACATGTTTATTATTATTCAATGATATAATTTCCATTATTTGTAACAATGTAATAATATGTTGCCATTTTTCAGATATCCTGTGAATTCCTTTTTTCCAATGACTCGCTATTGTGTTGGTGAAACTTGTCACTGCCATTTCAGGTAAGATTTCATTTTATATTTATTTTCAGTCATTGAAACATTACTGACGAAAGGAAAATACAAAATTATAATTAGGTTGGAGGGTAAATTACAAGGTATTTTAACACTAAACCTACCGACACCGGTTAAAATGACTGGTTCCAGGTTTTTTATTTTATAATTAGGAAAGTAATAAAACTGTTTTTATAAGAAACGACTGTATAGTTCTTTTTAGTAGTGCACGTATTACAATAGGAGCCGCACAGAGACTAAATAAAAACAATCTTGTCATTTTTATAAGGGATCATGAACCAGTTACTTTTGAGACTCTGTAGGTTTAGCGTTAAAGAAATCATTTGTATCAATTTATGAAAATACATGTTTAATATTATTCAATCATATAATTTCCATCATTTGTAACAATATATTGCCATTTTTCCGAAATGATATAATTCCGATGATAGTTACTTGTGTAATGGACAATTAAAGTTTCTGGCGCAAGGAAGGATAGCGTATGGGAAAGAAAGAGACGCGGAGAGTCGCAGTCGCCGGCACAGATCAAAGGCTCGCGCGTCCTCGCAATGTAATACCAAGGAATAATTTTTTTATTATTATTTATTTTTTTATGAGACTTTAACTAATAGATTTGTGACATTTTTTCTGATTGAAATGATACCAAACACGATATAATTCGGATCATATACACTTTTCCATTTCTAATTAATCTTTTAGGAGTCTTTTACCATTCCTTGCGCCAGAAATTTTAATTGTACATTACACAAGTAACTAGTCGTGTAAGTTCCATAAAAAAATAATGAAAAATAAAGAAGTTAGAAATACGGATTAGTGTGTCCTCACCGATATACTCGAGCCGTATGATGTCATACTTCTCGGCGACCGAGTCCTCTCGAGCTTCACGACCCCTTAAGGAGGTACACCCCGTAGTAGTGGGATAGCTCCGGGACATTTAGAGGTCAGCCATTTGGAACATTTATGGATAAAATACTGTAATACGGATTGTAATTAAATGGCAGGGGTAAAATATTTTGATCTTCAACCACTGCCTCCGTCGAAATTGGTAAAAATGTTAAAAATGGTAAAAATGATAGAGATAATACTGTACCAATATTTTCGTTTGGAACTCTGTTAGAATTTATTCAGAAATCTTACCATTGCAATCAAGGAAAAATTAGGGGATGATGATCGGCTTAGATATTATTAAATGGTACAGTGTCAATATTTTTATTCGAAACACTGTGCGAAAATTAATTTATTTTGAAATCTTCGGATTGTTTACACCCTCGGGCGATCGAGGGGAAGTTACGGAACGATGATTGCTCTACGTTTGCTTAGAAACGTCCATTCCCCGTGCGGAACGATAACGAGCGACTTATTAACGAGGCTCGGCCGATCGCTTCGAGACGACCGCGTCTATTAATTAGCCAATTAATTCGCACCGGTGGGGGTTAATTGATTGACTCGAGGCAATAAAACGATTACCGAACCCCGTTTGCGCACGATCGTTTGTTTTTTTTCTCTTCTTTCCCCCTTCTCTCTCCCTCTCCCTCTCCTTCTCCTTCTCTCCCCACGTCGTCCGGCGCGCCCTTTGATCCGCACTCGTTAATGAACACGCAATTAAGTAAACCGTACGAAAAAATAATTGGCCGATTCGACGGGCGTTAATTAAACGGGCGAAAGTAATTGCAACACGGACGCGTCCACGCCCAGCTGATTAATCCTTTTAGGCATGTGTGCACCTTTCAACCGTGAAATCATTATCTCTATTTGCGAACGAATGTCTACGCGGATTGCGCCACGTTTTTATGCGATACACACGGGAGTTGCTCGTTGGTTTTATGGGGAGAGGCTATCGATTTACTCTGGGAATGTTCCTGGGGATTTTTCAGATTTTTAATTTTTGGCATTTTAAATGTGCACTATTGCACTTGGACTTCGAAAACGACATTTTTAAATAAACTTTCATATCATCTAAATCTATATATTTGAAACTTGCTATGTCAATAAAGATTCCAGATTTTGCCGATTTCGTTTGGTAGAAATGTAAAGAGGTGAATGATTTATAAATTCTTGTACAATTTCAGTTTTTGTGAATTTTTCTATAAAACCCTGCATCTGCATAAACATCCTGTCTCTCCAGAAGCTGCACATTCATTTTGAGTAGGTACTTGTTCGCGCTGTGTGTTGAGAGAAAGGAGAGAAAAGAGAAGAAACGGGGAGATCGCTCACTCATTTTATCCAGCTTCCCATTGGATCTATATGGTATCTGGGGATTTGCTGTTGTTACTATACAGTGTAATACATTCGCTGGAAATTTTCCTCCTTTCAATCTCCTTTGACCCGATCTCTTTCTAAAACATGATGTAACAGAAACATTCTCCATCTACACTGTTCATTTTATTATTCAAACTAACATTTTTTCGGCTTAAACGTTCTTCATACTCTCCCATAATATTTCGAATAATTTTAAGGTGTAAATGTAACTTTGATCATTTTAGTTGTTACCATCAGATTATTCTCAGGATCGTTTTACATGAATCAACAGTGGTAGCCAATGAACACGGTGTATCAATTTCTGCATTTAATTAATTGCCCCTTCTCTCCGCAGTAATTACACATTATTTTAATACGATTCCATATAATTTTAATAAACGAAGCCCGCTAATGAGTATGGCACAAAAACATTTGAATTTAATCTCTCGCTTTGCATCGCAAACAATCACGCATTATTATTAACGAGAGTTGGTCAATGCTCCCAAACAAAACCTTCAAAAAGCGATCGTATCTTTGAACAGATACATAATATTCGAAAACATTTATAAAGATATGTAAAACAGTTGCTTTTTGTATACATCGTCGGAAGAACAGTTGAGTCTCATTAAAATCGCATCGAACCGAGCAAGAAGACCACGACGATCGAAAATCGCGTTAATAGTAACCGCAGGCTCTCGCGGGGAAAAAAAACGAACGATGTAAGACGATGATCGATCCGGTGAAACGCCGCGGAAACGAGATCGATGGTTGCTCCTTTGTTCCGGAAATGCGGCTTGTCGAAAGCCTGTCAGCTGGCTCGAGTGCTCCGATACCGACGCCGCTGAAAAATCAAGGTCTCCGGACCACCCGGAAACGGAATCTCATTTCTGGGGGATATTAATGCGACCGGGAACACCGTGCGAAAATTTCCCAGTATTTTTCACATTTCGAGTAACCGGCTGCCATGATTTCCTCACCCACAAATGACCCCTCCCTTCCCCTATCCTTCGATCAACGATCCGAACGCACAGTGGGCTGGATCGAAAAATTTAGTGACACTTCACGAAAAAACAGACCTTCTCATATTGATTTCTAATAAATGTGTATTGCTTCCTAAATGTCCATCAACATCGAAGCTGAAAAAATTAATGTTCGTCCACAAAAACTATAGTTAATATAAATTCACAAAGATACACATTTGGGATGCAGTATTTTTCAGCGAAAAATTGCTTCTTTTCATGGAGGTGTCCTGATTACCCTATTTAATATTTCTTCTGGCTCTTTTGTGCAAATGAAAAACAGTCCTTTGGGGTAACAATTAACGCTGTTAGTTGAGGATGTTTGCTCGCAATCTATTAAAAAGTAATGTTTAATTAAATAAATAAAGTCTATATACTTTTTTAAATTTTGCAAGGTATATCTTTTAATGGACCTAATTGGACCTCGTCGGACAAATTAGATTATTTTCGGTAGACCTTCCTCTACGTATCCCCACAAAAATCACGTCCGACCCGATCCGACTTTAGAAATTATAATTGTTTAAAGTTATCGGGACGTGTCACCTGGCGTACAGCAACTCGCATATAGTAATACATAAGTAATTAAATATCATCGAAATATGAATATTTTTGCAATTGCATTAAACGTTCGTACCTACCTAAAAGAAGTATGTAATTTTTAACAATAATATAATTAATCTATTAATTTTATTGTTAAAAATATAACGAACGGTAATAATATAACTTGATTAATAGTTTTTTAGTTTTTACTTAGCGAGTATCACTGTTTTTGGGTAAGTATATCTGTCATTGAATCATAGTTATCAATTAAGAGACTCTTCTAGCGAATTGTTTAGATTATCGAGTCGCGAGATGTTTATGCCAGCTGCAGACAAGGTTTCCACTTAGGTTCACCGTTCTGTCTGCATTCATTGTTAGTTGAAACAAAATCTTTGGAGAGATCAACAGTGATCCATATTGAGAGAACTTTTACACATTTAAACGTTTTGTTTTATTCTTTTACGTTTTCTACAGTTTAAGTTCGGATTAAAGTTACAATTTAAGTCTTACAGTTTAAGTTTTGTTTTTTTTCTGTAGTTGTAAGTATTTATTAAGTGTATAGTTTATTGAGTGTTCCTATTGACGTTTGTGCTATTAATATTTCAAAATCCGGAAATCTCGGCGGAAATAACAGGAATTTATGTACCATCGATTAAAAGGTTCCACGTGATTTTACAGGTCATTTCCTGCCAACATAAAATAAACCACGAAAAATTACGAAAGTATACGTTAGATACAGCGGAACATTACGTTAAAAATGATGGGTGGTACTATATGCCAGCTTCTGTACACAAACTGCTCATGCATAGTGCAGATATTGTAAAATATGCCTCAGTACCAATTGGCCAACTTAGCGAAGAAGCACAAGAAACTCGACACAAAGATTTTAAGAAATTTAGGAGCAGAAATAGTAGGAAAACTTCAAGAACAAATACAAATAACGACATATTTTACAGACTACCGTTAACTTCCGATACGTTGCTTTCAATGTTAAGGATCAAGTCAGTTAAAAAAAAGGTGAAAACCTTACATCCTGAAGCAGTAGAATTGTTAATTTAATCATCTATGCAGATAAAGTGGTAAGTTAATTAGATTACATTTTATATCTGACAATATTCGTTGAATGTAATAATTACATGCATGAAATGTAAATATAAAATACATATTCGGTAAGTCAAAAATAGTTTGAAAGATTATACTTAAACAATTTTATTTTAATAAAAAATATCAATAAAAATTAATTAAAAATTATTGTTTAACAAAATAAAAACATTTTTATTTGTCTGCAGTTAAAATTGACTATTTTTTAAATGAATTTTAGTGCAAATTTCATCCCGATATCTCTTATGGTTCAAGAGTTATAACAAGATGTCACTAAATTTTTCGATCCAGCCCACTGTGGAACGCTAGCTGTCCAAACTGACCACGGTGTAGGCCAAGAACCATTTTTAATAACACGTACAAGAGCCTGCCTCAACTTGAAAATTAATTTTTAATACAGTGCATATGTTTATTGAGGTCCAATGTCTTTATTATTTTCTGGGTATTTTTTGGACACTTATCTGTGTGGAGAATAACGAGAAAACCAAAGGACTGTAATAGGCGCTTCTAAAAATCCTTAATCGTATATTCTGTGATGCAATTGTCGCTGAATAATATATTAACACATGCTGAACAAGATTTTGATCAGAAAGCGACGGAACAAGGTTTCTGTAATCGCACTGTCTCGCAGTAAGATCGAGCATGAAGCCCGGGAAGACAGCCGAAAATGTCGGCGATTGAGAGCTGCAGCTGAGTGCACTGGCCAAAGAAGAAGCGGTGCACTTTGAAAGCCACTTGGAGACTCGCAGCCGAGCATACTTCGTTACAGGTAAAAGCGCTATACTAAACTGGGGGCGTCGGCGGTCCCTCCTATTGTCTTTCGACTTTTTTTCCCGGGCTATTTCCCCGAGCAAGGATCTACGGTTTCCAAAGGCGACCGTCGGAACAACGCAAGGAAACCGGGTTTCGCTTTTCCCCCAGGGGGGTACTATCCACTTTGCTAATAGTTTCTCCTCGGCCTCCGTGTCTCCTCTCCTCGGAGCCCTCGATCGCGGATTGCTCGGACCCCCGTGCTCGCCTTTCGTCGAGAAAGTGCTCTCGTTTGTTTATTCCTAATCGAATCTACCGAAGAATCTACTTCTTCGAGCTGGGAAACGACTGCGTTTCGCTTTGCCGTACCCTTAAGGTACTGGAGAGAACGTCGATTTCATCGGAACGACGATTATTCCTCGCTTTTTAATGCTCCGTAACAGGTAAGCTTCCGAGTTCTTCGTTGACTATTCAAGGAAATTATTGCTGTGCTTCAGTGCGAATCGGTTTGCAATTTTCTTTATGCAGGTGCAAAGCGATGACAAACCTTCTAGATCAACATGAAAAATGATTCATTTCGATCAGGCAACTAGTTTCCAAGATAAAAATTGATAAAGCTACCAAGTTCATTTCCGAAGACGAGAAAATACTGGGAACATTAGGACGCGTACATTTAATAAACAAATGAGAAATTGGCAAAACGACGGCTAAAACCTCCCCTTAAATTTTTTGGACTTGCCAGTATAAAATTCTCGACGAAATCCGCTGACTCCGACAGAGCCGATCGATTCCTCGCAGTGACATATTGGAAATCTGAATTTTTGTGCACAGTTTTCGGGGTTGCTCGTTCCCCGGATTTCCGGAGGTCCGATCTGGACTCTCGTCTCGAGAAAATGTCCGTTTTAGATTAATAGGGAACGCGTACCCGGTGTCAGCTGCGGCTGACGTTACGTTTCGAACGCGGACGCGGTTATTACACGCACCGTACGAACGCCGCCGTGCGCGCGGGAAGAACAATGATTCCCGTTGCTGACAGTCCGGATTTATAGCGGCCCGCGAAAAGATAATACCGTTCTGTCTTTCCTGGCCCTCCACACGGAACGGTAAGGAACTTCGGTTTTCGCTTTCTTTAAATTCCACGAGCACCACGCGCCCCCATATTTCATAAAGCTAGCAGCAAACATGCTTCTCCTCGGCTTTTATTAACGGTCGAGTCTTGATTCCGGAACGCTGGGAATAACTGGAGAGAAGAAACTGATCGAGGCGCCGAAACGCTTATCCGGGAAAGAGGTTCCCGGAAAGTTCGAATATTTTTAATTGAAAAGTTTAGGAACCGAATCCGGTCGATCAGGATCGGAAGTAGGGGAAGGGAAAGGGGAAGACAGAGGGTGGGGAATCCGCAGATTAAAACGTTTTTAAAATGTAACAGCGACCTTGACGGGGTCTGGAAAGTTTTCGGAATAGTTAATAACTGATACGAGACGAAAGGTGGTTAGTTTTCGTTGCCTCGTACGTCATCGACGACGGGGAAACTGTCGCAGGTAACGATGGTTGCTATCGTCGGTGGCTCGCCGATGATGCATCGTCTGCCGCGGACTAATAAATCGATAAGGAAGCATTCCGGCGACTTTATGGATACATTAAACGCGAAGACATCCTTTACCGTGGTACACGTTTATGTACTTTATTTCGATAGGGCGTAGACAAATGAGTTGAACATTCGCTCCTATCGGAAACTTTCGAAAGTTAGCCCCTGGCAAACCTTCAATCTTCATCGGAATCGAGCGGCTCGCTGCGAGCTCTGACAATAAACCCCGTGAACGGCGAAATTGCTCCGGAATTTTCCGGTAACTGGCAAGCAAATGCCATAAAAATCTCTCTCTTGCGTTAACGTTCCTTTAACACTATAACTACCTTCCTAAACGGGCCGATGTATTCTTCAATTATAATAACAACAGAATTTATCCAGATTTCGTAGAATTTCTATGGTAACGTGTACTTGAATAAAAAGGCGCGCTAAACAATTTCTCAAAAAAATATTTCTGTAACGAATTATCAAAGAAAAAAATCTGTCGTGCTGCACACCAGATTAAAATTTATCTCTCCACGATTCGAGTCAATTCAAGATATAAAAACCAAACAGAAAGTTCCTCCACTCTTCAACAATCTTTCCGAAGTCTCAGGGTGTATGCCGCTAGATAAAAATGGCGGACCTATGATCTTATTTCGAAAAAAATGCGCCGGCAGAAATTCCGGCAAGTTATCCGAGCGACAGTTCTCCGTGGCAATCGATAATCTCGGTTGTAAAGGTTCGAGCGAAGTTTCTCTCTGAAACTCGGGGGCCAGGCACAAGCGCAAGAATTCGCGAGCTTTGTTCGCCTGCTAAAGACTTAAGCGGAAGAAACGGATTCGCCGGCCGTGGAAACTTGCCCGGAACTCCGGGGACATCTTTTCCGCCTGCGGGGTTCGTTCGATCGGCCAGCGGAGCGATTCCGAGGGATCGGCTGGAAAGAAATTAGAGAGCGAAGTTTTTCGTTCGGTGGTAGATGCTCGTAAAATTGCGTGCAGCTGCCGGCCATTTCCGACCCGTGGCCACTCCCGTGCATGCTGGAGACGTGCTCTAGCAGTGTTTGTCATAGTTCGAAGAACGTGCTTGCGTCTATAGGGAAAAACTCGAGAACCGACTCGGGAAGCTTTGAACATTGTTTCGCGCAAAATGTGGATTTTGGTCAGTGTCGGACAAGTTTATTATTTTCTATGTAAATTTACAGGTGGGTAAAAAACTGTGTTCTTAGGAAATAGACGTTAAGTAGTTATGGCTCCTCCTATTGATCCCGCGCTGATCAATGGCCGATCCCCGCTATATCCCGGTTTTTCGGTTAGAGGGGAAAGTTTCTCGGCGCGCGGTTGGTGCTAGTTCCAGTATGAACGTCGATAACCGTAATTTCATTATCGAAGTTTCGCTTCTATCTAGGAAGTTCGGCACTTGGCCCGCGAGGAAGGCGGAATACATCAAACTACCGTGAAACGGAACGGAACGGAACGGAACCGTCTGTTCCGCATTCCCCGTGCCCTGTGCCAGATACAACGCTGACTTTCCTTTCGGGATCCTTTGCATACTGCGTCTCCCCTCCATTCCACTCGGATACTGCGAACACGATAACATTCGCGTTCCTGCGACCTCTGCACGAATTTCTGCGACGTTCCGCGGTGTCCGTCGGTCATTTTATACACAAACCAACGCGTTCGCCATCGAATGTATACAGTCGCTTCATTTTTATATTCTATTAGCTTTTTCCTGCGGCTTCGCTCGCACAGGAAACCGTTTAATGCCCTCGGAAAATAAAACCTTTCAACGCCACATTCTCCCCTATATAATTTTAATTTTATGTCATGTCGCCATCTTAGATTTAAAAATTGATGCCATTTTTGTAATTAACGTCCCAAGAAACCTCAATAACGACACCCATACCGATTTTTAGGCTTATTTGCACCATTTTACCGCATTTGCCAAATACAAGTCTGAATTGAATTTATAAAGAGTTGATTCTTGAAAAACTACGACGTACCTAAGGGTTATGACTATTTGGTTTACACTTAAAGTATCTCTTTCGTCGTCGTGGCCCTCTCGCGGCGGTCGCGGTGTGGGTAGTTTCGCGCTTCGAGACGTAAACGTTACAAAATTGTCCCGAAACATATTTGGGGCTATTGGTTTCTACCGATCGATGATAATCTATGCCGTTCAATTTCATTTCGCTTTTCGCGTTGCTCCGTAGATCTCTCTGACGGTTAACTTTGAAGCAACGGTTTAGCGATAAGGTAATAATTACGTACTTATATATTAGTTTCCAGATACATTTACGGAAATAAGACAACTTTAAAGCGAAATAATTGTATCGATGAGCATTAAGACCAAGTTTCAAGTAAATCCGACCACGAACGAAATATTCCTCGTACAAACGTTGCAACCCCTTTTCACCCCCTTAGCGGTTGAATTTCGAAATATCCGTTCTTATCCCTCGTACAGATCATAAAGGAAACCTCTGTGCAAAATTTCAGCTTTCATGAGTCAGGACAGCGTTTTTATAGATATAGATGTGGACAGTGTGGATCGTTAAAGATCAAGCGAAAATTTCTTTCTTCCGGATTTCGATTTTTAAAACGCCAGATGTGCGACCAGATGGAAGACGTATCGGTCCAGCACGGTTTAAAACACGCGGCCAGCAAAAGTGACTCTAGCGTTCCGCGACTTATAGTGGAAGTTGTAACGCCGTTCGCCCCGGTGCGATAAAGTTGCGTTACACCTGGTTGGCGCGAGGCGCATTACAACACGCGGTGGCCCCCTGTAACTGCGATAAAATTTATCAGCTTGAATTACATTCGTTCGCGCTACTTTTGCCCGGCGAACTGCAATGAGAACTGTATTCTCGCGATACGGACCGCGACAGAACGGCTGGATCCTTGAACTGTTGTTAAACGCACACGTTTAACACGATTGCAGAGTCTACGAACACCGTTCGCGGTATCGAGAACGAAATCGGTGTGCCTTGCAGGATCGATGTGTACGAAACTTTCTGTTGTTGGCTGGTAGTTGCACGATTTCTCTGGTGAGTCTGTATCGTTTGATTTGATTCTAGTTTAAATTGTAAATGTATTTTATCGCACACAGGGGCGCATATAATTTTCAACGAAATTATGGAATTAGAAAAGGAGTTCAATTGAATCAGAATGTTAAATGCGAATGTTATGATTCCGTCTCTGTTTTTTATTACGTTTCTGCATTCAGTTAAGATCTTCTTCCCCGGCCCTTCATTAGCATTCCTTCTCTTTTTCTTTCAGTTCGTTTGGCCTCATTAGAAGGTTCTCTTAAATGTCGTGTTATTTATTCTTTTCTTCCTTCCGTATTCTGCAAAGTTTCCTCGCGTTTTCTTTGTATTCATTACAGCATCTAAATGCAGCTGTTTTAAAGAGATGCAGCAACTTTTTCCCCTTTGCTCTTTTGGGATTAAAATTAGCCCTTGAAAATTCAGCTGCTCTTCCAACCGTCGTTGTAGTAATTCCTTCTTTGCATCAACTCTTCACCGACTGTACGTTGTAATTCACTTTTTACATCAATTCTACTTCAATCGCACGTCGCCGAGTAACAGAACATTTTTGGTATTGACGCAGGGGTTAGAGTGATCATTTCTCCCACAAGAAATTCGTCTTTCTCCAGCTGACACAATAAATTTTTCTTATGTATTCGCATGGCTTCCGCGTTCTTTACGGGAGCTAACAGAATCCACGATCGCAACAAGATTGTTATGATTGGAATTGGTTTTCCGGGGTATAGTATTGACAACAAGTGCGATGGAAAGGTGGCGAGCATGACCCGGGGCGTTCCGTGAATGTAATACAATTTCGTGGCTGGCTGAAGGAAAACCGAATGGATCTTAATTCCGTGCTCGATCATAGGGCGACTTGACGTTCGAGCGATCGCTTCCCTATCACCGTGCCCCCGCCCCGTTTTCCATGGGGTACGCCGAGAAACGTTCCGCGAAAATAACATTCCGCCACGCGTTCTGAATTTTTCCGTTTGCGTGCCGGCCCCCTTTCTCTTGTTTCTTTCCTTCCTTTCTTCCTGCTTCGATTTCCTGGCGCGATGCAATTTCGCCCAGATCGATGAGGTGGAAAAACGAAAACAATCGGTACGAATTTCGTGCTCGAATTCCAACGAGAACGGGTTTCGAGCGTTGTTTCCACGCCCGCAACAATTTTTACAGGGTAACACCGGAAATTATTAATCTCCGGTGCGTGCGTGTGTGTGAATCGTCGAAAATTTTTAGACCGCGAGCCCGATGGAAAATATTCCACTCCCTGGATTTTGTAATTACCGCGCCCTTTGTAGCTGCTGTCGAACGAAAATAAAAATTCTGAAAAGGCCAAACCACGTATTTGTGGTTTCTAGTTCGGGAGCAGTGACTCCCGATAATAGTTTACGTTTAGTTTCCAGTGATTGTTCATCGGGAAATTGTTCTTTAGAAATTACTCGGTCTGTGTGCAAGAAACGTACGATTTTTAACAGCACATTTTTTAACGAATGTTCGCTTTCCCCCGGGACCGAGTTTATTATTCGAAGCAACACGGTTGGAAGTTGCCAACGAACTGATTAATTTTCTAATTACATCGCCGCGGAAATTTTTATCGCTGTTCCCGCGAAATGAGGAAGGAATTGCAAGCTTTCTGAGCTACGATTTTTATCGATCGCCCATCTTTATTCGTAAATTAAAGGGTCGCTTGCAATTTGTTCGCGTATTTTATTGTTGGACCGATGCAAACAGTATTGGAGTGCAATACTCGACGGTGTACTTTAATGGTGTCGAACTGTGTACTTTAATGGTTTTTTCACGTTTTTATTGGGTACGGTAACCATACATAGTTCAAACATCAGCTTTTGCTTGTATGAAATATTTACAGTTTCATTAAACGTACGTGAAATTGTGAACAGAAACACTATAAATAATGGTGGAAAGCGCTCACCAATTTAAGAGGGTTTGTTGTGATACGATATTTGACCTTGGACGACCTTGAACGACCTTCAGCGACAACTGAAATCGTTTCAGAAATATTTACTACTTGTATGTTAAAAAGATGTTTTTTGGATCCACCGAATAAATGTTTAATTTCCAACACGGCGTGTACCAACAATTTTCGGTTTTGCAATCGCTGGACCGTGTATCTTTTCCTAACAAGTGTTGTCGAACGAGAATAAAAATCCCGGCGAAACCAAACATGGATTTATTGTACCTCGCGCGCAGAAACGTTCGTTACAATAGTTCATCGAATTGTTTCCTATGTTCGTATGGATTGTTGCTTGGAGAATATATGATTATTTGAATTGCAATAATAATTTTATACCGAACATTGCCTTTTTCGCAACGCAGTTTATTATTCGCGGTGAGCACCGTTGCGAGCCAGACATTTCTGCTAACGAGTTTATTAATTTTCCAATTCCATTGCGGTCGGAATTTGAGTTTCGTGCTGTTCCGCGAAATTGTATCAACTTTCCGCCTGCCGGATGGGAAGTGTGCAAAAATGGTGTCGAATCGCTGAAACGAATGTATGCACTGTGTCCAGAGGTAAGATCAACATTATAACTATAGAACTCATCGAAAGACCACAAACACAGAAATACTAATCGCACCACCATCGGTCAAATGACCTTTTCCAGAATTTTTTATTTCACAATCATTGAAATTATAAAGATGCTTTCGTGGTAAATGATTAAATAAATACGTTTAATAGCGCAAAGATCAAATAAATTTCATCTTGTTATTTTTATAAGGCGACATGTACCGTCCACTTCCGAAGCTCGGTAGGTTTAGTGTTAAAAGATATGTGTTTCGGTGGTTCTAATAATTCGATCGTTCGCTTTGTTTTTACAAAGAAATATGAAACAGTCGCTTCCAGCGGATATATTGTTGAACAGAAGAACAGTTTGGAAGTCGTGGAACGTCGCCGGCAAGCGTAAAAGCATTTCCCGATAAAATTGACAATATAGAATTGAACCTTTTATACGCGAGAAGCCAGTAGCAGCAGCAGCACAGTCTGTACCGGATCCATGCAAGTTGTCCCAGCGTCGTCGCCGTCGCAAAACACGTCGGTGTGTGTCTCTGTTTTTCGGGGACAAACAAAGAGGACAAGATCCACGGATCTGCTCGGTCTGTGTACTTGAAAGAGAACCACTTTAGCGTAGTTGGGCAGAGAAAAACGCGGCCGATAGAGCATCTAACAAGCGTTCCCGTAAAGAACTTCCAAAACTCTTTCCTGAGCACGGAAGAGGAGAACTGAGAAATGCGTCAAAGGCTGCACTCTCTCTCTCTCTCTCTCCCTCTTTCCTGGTAACTCCTAAATGTTGGAACTTGTCCGGAAGTTTTATCAACATCGGCGCGCCAGTTTCTTTTCTTTTATGCGCATTCATCGACTTGCGCCCGCTAATCGCGTTTATTTTCGACCGTTTAAGACGTCCGGCGAACTTCCGGCTACCGTTTACCTTTCCGCTGACTATCAAAAGCCTCTTAGGACCTCCAAACTGTGAGTTCGAAATGGTTCTTGCGGCTTGTAGATGGAGATATTGTGTGGCTTATTATTACTGATGAAACTTGTAAGAGGAAGCCTATTTTCCTGGTACATTATTAGTGGAACAATCAAGTATTGGATATTCCGTAATCGTCTTAGCAGCGGAACTTCAATAATTATTTGGGTCAAGCGAGTCAGGAATTATTATTCGAGAATCCAGCATCGGAAACTCAATAATCACGTTACCTCGGCAAATCAAAAACCAGAAGTTTAATAATTACATTAGTTGAAGAAATCAAGATTTAAACAGCGGAACTTAATTAATTATCCACATCAACGAAGCGAACGAAGAAAGCATCAGATATTTAATTATCACCGGAGACATAATGATCCAAGAAGTTTCTGCCCAAGCGATCCAAGATTCAGCTCTTTGGCCAAGATCCAAGCGTCGGCTCCTAGATAATCGCTTTGGCGATCCAAGAATCAAGCATCGAATCGGCATCAGACGAATTAGCCAACTGATCCAAGAATCAAGCAGCAGACCGTCAACAGACCCATTAACCAAATGAACCAAGGATCAAGCGTTAGCTATTGAACAGTCACTCGAAGCCAAGTGATCCAAGAATCAAGTACCAGATCGTCGATAGATGTGCTAGCCCAATGAACCAAGAACTAAGAAACAATTCAATAATCTCTCTGATCGAATGATCCAAGCAGAATCATCGATAACCACTTCAGGTACGTGCACGAAGAATCAAGAGCGAATCAAGAATAGATCGGCAGATAAACTATGAATTAGCATTTTTCATTGTTGTGTCTGAGCATTTTGAAGAATGAAGAGAGGTTCGAAAATGATCGATAGATCGTTGGAGTAATCGAACGGCGAGTATAGCTGTTTCGGAACTATTACATCAGGTAACGTTTTATTTAACCGAGGCAATATAGTAGAGATAACACGATGTCCTCTTAGTGTTTCGCGCAAGCGAAGACTATCAGTGAACGGACCCGTAGCTAAGCTCGCTCGAAAAGAGCCTTGCACCACATTAATTTCCCCGGCGAGGAATAAACTTCTTAACGCGGTGCTCGACCAAGAAGCTACTCGGTCACCGTGTTCCCTGTCTCGCAGCCTCAGCTTACAACGTGGATCCGGATTAACGGATTGAATAAATTTCCTTTTTCCCATGGATCCCGGCACATTAACTCTGCGCCTAGTTTAGAACCTCCAGGAACAATGATCGCTGGAACCTGCAAATTAAAGCTGTTCCGGGGATTTGAAATTGTACGCGTTTCCGAGCAAATTGTCGAGCCTCTCCTTACAATCAGATTTGTCAAAATGGGCGAAACTCCATCCGAGCACTAATCTTCGTATTTAAAAAATTTGTTGGATTAAGGATTTTGTGTAAGAATTTCGCCTGAAATTTCCAACGAGTCACTGGCGAGTTTCAAAGAGTTCGAACGCCTTAGCATGAAAAAATAAAAAATCAGAAAATATTAAAGGGTGGGTGAGCGGGCGCGTGTGCCGTATAATTTCCGATTTCCAGGATGCATATCGAATGAACCGAGCTCACGGAGCCCGTGTATCCCCTTTCGCCTTTCGCAGGAGCAGACCGCGGGAACGCGGGATAAATCCCGATCGCATTGGCCATTCCGGCTGGGAAATTCAATATTCCTGAAAAAAGGAGGGTCTCGCTTGCCGGGATGGATACGGTTCGGGTTAGGTTCGATTCAAGAGGGGAGCCTAGAACTGGGGGAGTGGTGGGGGTGGCACGGAGGAGAATGCAATTGTATTCGAGGCCGCGAACTACGTTCCGCGAATTGCATATTGATTTTGACCAGCCCGTGTCCCGTCGTCCCTCTCGCCCTCTCCTCTCTTGCCGATCTGTCCACGCGAAACCGATACTGTCGCGATAACAACGATAATCGGCGAAGGCGGCTTTGGCCACTGACAAATCTACGGCCATAATGGCTAGCACAGGAGCCTCGGACTCTCTCGTTATTCGAGTAGCCTAATGTCTCCCCGGAGCCCGGTCCCTCGGCGTTCAATGATATTATACAATTATATTATGCAAATCGAAAATCAAATTCGCCGATAATTCAGTTTGCCCGGGAAACCCAGCTTGCCACTGTCTCCGAGGTTGTTGTGCACCTGACTGTCTTCTGGTAATTGTTAATTGGTTCGGTAAAATTGGTAATTTGTGGACGGAGGATCCAAAGAGCTTCAGTTACGTATCGAATACTAGGACGCATAATGCGCGATAAATTTTAATTCCGCTTGCTGAGGATGCAACTCGTGCGGTCGTTGCTTCCATCAACAACGAACCTATTTTCAATTTTCGTGGAAACTACATTACAGTAAAATCAGCATTAGATCAAATTAAATTAAAATTGGTGCAAATCGAATCACAATTTTTGCTTCGTGTTATTATAGTACCGCGTTATACAAGGGTTTACTGTACCGAGTTTCCGGGAGCGAATCGATCGCAAGAGAGTTGAAGAATTCCGAAAACGTCGGATTTGGCAGCGCCTCGAGGGCCCAACCATTTCAGGATCCGTACACCTGAGCGTCTCCGGTATCCTGTTTTCTTTCGGGATCAGTTTCGACCTTGACAAAACGCGTCCATATCTCACGGTCAGCTTAACCGTTTAACAGATCCCTGGCGCGCTGCGATGTAGAGCCGAGTCACGTAGCCGGGATTCGTTGCATTCGTCTCTCGGTTGCAAATGGAAAAACGTGCTGCGGAGAAGAAGCTGGATGCCGTCACGCGGTCTCAGCTCTCATAACCTTGCTTCCGCCTCCGCCGAGGCAGAGTCGCGATGCGCCCCCGTAAAGTGCAATGGTATTTGTCCGGAAATGAGATTATGTGCTTTATTTTGATAACGTAACTCGTCTCCAGCCCGCGAAATTGATGGCGCTGTTACCTAAGCAAAACGTCGCTTACTCCAACTCTCAATTTCGAAAATTTTTAATAATCAGTATAGTCGATGCAGACAATTTTTATTTTGCATTATGAACGGAGTCCAGCGACAAGAATGAAAATGGCTCGCGCAGCGGGAGGAGGAGACGCGAAGTCAATTGGCGAGAGCGTGTTTTTAAATTGTCCGTCGTCTCGAATCGACTTCCGCCGGAGAAACAGTGTTGAACCGTGGGTAATAGATCTTCGTGGAGAGTTAGTACCAGGATTAAACAGAATAATTAAAAATTATCGGCAATAAATTTTCAATTTCAACACCCGGAGCGGAATAAATCTGCGGCGGCAGGCTCGGAGAAATGAAATGGAAGGACACAAACCAGAGGAAATAAATAAAATTATTCAGCGTGTCTGCGGAACAGTCTCCGCAGCATATTACTACATCGGATCCACGTCGCCCGCGCCATTAACAGAATTGTCCGCCAGTTTAATATGCCACACCGAAAATGAAACGTTTATCGAGTTCGGTGGTAAAAAGTACGCGTCTTCGTGTATGTATTTGTTGTAACCATCGAGAGCAGCGAGTGAAAGAATTCTTCCAGGATCTGGTATGGATCACTATCATTGTAAAGGGTGGTTCAATCCTGCTCGGCGTTTATCCGCCTCGTTCCAACGCGGATTTATTTTTATCGACTGGAGTTTCCCTATTCGCATGCAAACGAGACGGAACGAGCATACATTTCGCGTGATCAGTTTCCAGGGGTGGGGGGTTGATGCGAGGGGTATAGGTACAGAGGGGGTTGCTGCAGGGGGTGCTGTTGGAAATTTGATGATTAAGTAACGGGTTGCAGAAATCGCGCGAACTCTCGCGGAAACTTTCGAGAGGCAAGAGAGAGAGAGATAAAGTTTCCACGTGCATTATTTCGAATCGATCTAACTTCCCGGCAAATTCCCCGGCAACGTTTGCCTTCCGACTCTATTCAATTATTTCGTTCTAATTTATTTTGTCCCCCGCGAAACCCTTGTTTTCCCCTACTAACAATTCGCCGCCGTGCTGTTTAATGAACCGGCGAGCAAGTTCTCGCGCCGACAGACTCCTCCCGGTGTTTGCAACTCCTCGGGTTTGCTTGCCTGCGAAATTATTTTCCACGCTCTTCCCTCGCCGAGATCCACCGGCGCCGCGATCGATGCCGAATCCGTTCGAGATCCCGCACAAAATCGTCGCACATTCGTTTTAAAAAGACAACTGTACATTGTAAAATTTAATTAAGTATATTATCTATTCTACACAAGCTTCGCATGGAATAGGAGGCATGTAAATCCGTAATACCTATTAAGCATGTATGGGCAGACCGATAGGTAGATCTGCTAACCCCATCAAATTAATTGAACCTGCAAAATCATTGTATTTTCTCTATGCAGATCGATATGCAGATTTATTATACTAACAATAAGTCAATCAAACATGTAAAATCATAGCACGTTCTCTCTGCTATTCGGAATCGTACGATCGTGCATACACGATTGAATTAATAAGCAAATGGGAGGAACAATCGAGGTCCCTAATTAACCGGAACACCGACAAAGGCAAGAGATAGTCCTCGAAGATTCGCAGTCGTTCCGGCGATAAGCGTTCGCGGGCGTGACGCACGACTTCCGTCGTGCCATGATCGTTCAATAGCGTTCAGATGGCCGCAGGATTCGGCGGTGGCGGCGTTGCAATTAGCTCTAGGGAGCCGGTAGTTTGACGAGCCGGTGTTGGTGAAACATCTCGCCTTCGGTGTGTCCTCGTGTCTCTGCCTCTCTCTCTCTCTCTCTGTGTGTGTGTGTCCTGGAGCCGGTTTCGCGTGATCAATCATCAAAGATGAGACGCCGAGGCGTCTGTCGGTGCCCGTTCTGGAAACCCTGATGAAGCCGGACTGCTCGTAAGCCGACGGAACATTGGCCCCGGGAATGCTACTTGACGCGGCACCGACCGGAAAGCCCCGAGATGCGTCGCTTATCGGCCTCAAATTAACATCGAGACAACCGCAATTCACTTCGATCGATCCGACTGAACGACGATGCGATGGACGGCCCGCCGAAGACGCTAATCGGCCTAATCGCAGATCCGAGATTCTCACGGTCCGATATCACACTGTTTTTACTGCCTCGTCTAGTCGTCTTCACTCTTCGTTAATTGTACCTCCCAAGCGTTCGTTTTACAAGCTTTCTAATTGTCTTTTGTAATCATCGCAGTAGATTCTTTATGAAGAGGAGCCTGTCATCTTCAAATCCTTGATGGTTTTCATTCTTAGAACGATTTTTTATTGCCAGCAGAGTTAGGCGAATTCGAAAATTTATCGAAGGAACGTACCTTTGCATTTTCATTATTCTACATGCAAAAACGTTCTTGATGCTTTCAAGGATTCTGACCTACTCTTTAAAAGATGTTAATGGATCTTGGGATTCTGAAAGATTTCTTACGGATGCTGAAAGCAGGGTTTCACAAGGTAGGATGATCTTTTCGAGCTGTCCTATCGAACATTGAAAAGGGCGCGCCTGCCGCGCAGTGCTGTCGAAAAGATTCGACTCGAGCGAACGAAGTTTTCCAATGAAATCAACATCGGTATCGATCGAACGAAATCGAGAAGTTTCAAATATCCCGAACAAGGAATGTAAATGCTATCATCTGGTTGGTGGAATTCTCCCGGTATCGTTACGCCTGTCGTTTCGTTCGGCCGTTCCAGGAAACAAATTGATTATCGGGAATAATAGCGTGCCTTAACTGGACACTGATTTTGTGCGAGAGACGGAGAGAGTGTACGCGATGAAACGCGATCGTATTCGGTTTCCGGGGGCGCGTTTTGAACGGGGTCGACGAAATCAATCTCGGAAGGACGATGCTCGGGACAAAGCCTCCGGATACGAGTTAATGTAAATTAATGGCCGCGTTATTAGTTCCTGCTTCGAACCCTGCCGATCTGCACCGGCCGACCCTTCCTCAATTTCATTGGGAGAGTCGCGGAATGCGAAATACCGAACGCGAATGTCCTCTTCATACCTGTCCCCCATTCATTCGCGTCGACTCACTGCGCTGTCCCAAATCAGGTTTCGCCATTCAACGTCGACATACAAGCAGATTCTTTAAACATTTGGCGCCGTTGCAATCTTCTTCGTATTCTCCTTCGTCTTTCAATTATTAAAACTTCCCGCTGAAAATTTATGTTGATTCTAGATTTATTTACGTTTTATATTCATGTTCACTCTGTAGTTATATTTACTAGTACAAATTACTTCCTGAGTTATCCTTCTTCTTCGTTCAGTTATTAAAACTTCCTACTCGGTAACGTCTTGAAAGACACGGAAAATTTATAAAATTTATATTCATTCTGTATTTAGTCACATGCTGTATTCGTGTTCATTCTGTAGTTATATTTATTAGGTGTAACAGTTACAGAGTCTCGAAGATGATCGGAGTTTCTCGCAAATCCCATGGATGCGGGATGATTCGCATCCAGAACGGAAGTTCATGGCTGCAGGGGAAACTTGGCGTTCGACGACCGATCGATTCGACGCGGATTAATCAGTCAGTGGGTGCCGGGCGTGAACCAGACGCGGCTTTGCCGGCGTCGCGACGCATCCATTATCGCATTCGTCGTATTGCCATCGAGTTTCTCTGTCCCGACTGTCTTCGTCGATGGGATACGCTTATCTGTCGCGACGCTGCTCGCCTAACCGAACACGTTGGCACGAGTGATTTCATTACAACGACCTGCCATTGTAATTTCAGCCCGCTATTAATCCTCTCGACGCTTAGGATCGTCCTCCGCGTACTCGCTTTACCGAAACATCAGGAAACAACTGCACAATGTTTCTTTAAGATTCGTCGAAAAATACAAAAACCTTGAAATTTTTTTAATCAAAGGACCTATCTTTTGTATCATGAATCGTGAAAAATGTGTTGACCTTCGCACGAACTCGATGCAACAGTTAACGAGATATCGAAATAATTTTGGCAATCGAACCGACGTTTTCGACGAAGGAGCGCGTCGATTATTCCTTTTAATTATGCAGTTGAAAGGTGATAGGAGAAGACGGGACCGGGAGTATTCAATAAAGAAGATCCTCTCGGTATTCAATGGTGTGCGCTGCAGCTCGGTAACTCGATAAAGCTTCTATATTTCCTACACGTATTTATACGTCGCCGCTCGCGTTCGCGAGTATTGCCAGCCCGTTTTAATCCTCGGAGAGCGAGCGAGAGAGAGAAAGTTTCAGCTGCACGGTCGGGATAAAGCGCGCAATTTGGTCCCCCGATTACTCGAATAAGCTCCCGTTGATTATTCAACGAGCACCTTCGACACCTCGGAACGGGCAACACGAGCCTCTCCCTTTCCCCCTCTCCCTCTCTTTCTCTTTCAGTGCAAAAGCTGCAGCGAAAGGTGCACTCGCGGAATTCGAGCGAAATCGGAACAAATTACCGGATCGATCCCACCGAATTCTATTGCCGGCAACTCGCCGGGATATATGTATATGGCAAGCCGCGCGCTAAGAGTCCGCGATTTCCACCTGTTTCATCGGTGTTTAATAACTCCATCTCGAATAATGTTTCCCCGCTTAATGAATAATGCATCTTACCGCTCGGGTTTATCGCGTTGTGCACCGCCCCGTTCCATGCACACGTGCAACGCCGTGTTCCGCCCGATGACGTTCCTGTTTCTACAGATTTCGATTTCGCATTAGCCACCGAGAACGGAAATCCGATCCCCGTATGTTATAAAGTGCAACGCCGGGGTGCCACGCTATTGTACCGCCGCGCCGCTCGCGGAATTACCGGATGCAACACTGGCAAAACCGTGCAAAATGTTTCGACATGTTTTCGGACAGGACGATCCTGCGAAATGATCGATGCGACAAGGAAGATTCAATCGAGATTTTATTGCGGAGTCTCTCCGGTCTTGTTCTCGATTCGAATTAGCGCAAAGAATTTTGATTTTTCATCGAGATCCACAATCTCTCTTCCTCTTCGCCCGTGGTAATAAAGGGTCTTATCGAGCTCGGTTCTCGATTACTATTGCGCCCGGTTCGACACGTAATTTCGGAGAGACCTCGCCCCGAAGCTCGATACGAATCGAAATCGCTCGGCAAACATCGAACCACCGCGCCGTTTATTTAATTCAATTAAAATTCTTATTAGGTTGAAACGCCGCTCTCGACCCGCCTATCTGATCGCGCGGAATTAGCTGGCTGGGGGTTGTTCTCGCTTTAAACGCCTAACTGCGGCGCTAATCTAACCTTTACTGGCGATATCTTCAGCGAAAACCGTCGACTGCGGAGGATTTTCGATTTTTATGGACTGTATCAATGAATCCTCTTACAAGGCTTCTCACTTAATTTAGTAGACCGAAGATATCGTTAACGATTGATAATTCCAGTTCATAAATTTTACGAGTTGACTAAAAATTCCAATGAATTTGCAATTTGAAGTGCTCGAGCGTCGAGTGGCTTCATTAGTTCAGACTTTGAGACCTCAGGGGTCCAGTTTCAGTCTTAAGGGTTGCAGCAGGTTTTTCTATTTTCCGAGGAGGATGGTATTCGGTGTAACGCGTGTAATGTCTTCTATTAAATGGCGAATGCGGCAGGTGTATTACTTTTCAGCGAAGGAGAATGGAAATTCTGCTGAACCAGGCGAGAGAGAGGGAGAGAGAGAGAGAGAGAGAGAGAGAGAGAGAGATACAGAAAGAGAGCGGGGCTTTTAATTTACGGCAGGGTGCTGCTCCATTTCATCGAGGGTGGTAGCGAGTCAAGATTACAGCGAGCTCGCAATGGTAGCCCGGTGTGCAAGGGTTAACAGTTTTTGTAATTAGCTTGCATATTGTTTCGTGGCAGTTCAACGAGCGAACAGCAGTTTTTAATACTTCAGATTGCTTCAGCGCCGGCTGAGATAAGCTGGAGCTGTACCGCTGGTAGCATACTCCTTCGCTTTCTCTTTCTCTCTCACATGCAAACAGTCTCTGTCTGTACATTAAATAGACGAGGTTTTAACCGGCAGCAACGATTGCTAAGTCGTTTAATTTTGATGGCGAATGAAGATGATAAGACGCGTATTACGGCCGGCCAAGAACCGCACGCTGCAAACTGGCTTGCATTAAACCGCAACCATTCGACACGCCACATCTTAATTCTCTCTGTCTCTGACGTGTCCTCGAATTTCCATTCCCGCGAATATCGTTCCCGCAGGAACTGGAACAAGGTACAAATCTGTTTCAATTATTTCGCCGGTTTAAGACGTTTCTCTCGAACAGATTTCAGGGGATCTTCAAATCTCGTAAATGATTTTACGGGAAATTTATTTCGATCATTCCACCGGAATTGGATCACCGGGGACAATTTGTTCGAGAGATTGCTTGCTGAAAATTACGCCACCAGTGTCAGCTCACAGTAGATCTATAGGAGAATCCAAAGTTTCTTCATTCTAACAATTTTTGAAGTAATCCCTACTGCAGTTCACGCTAACAGCACTCGCGATCGCGGAGGCTCTTTCGATAAATATCGCATCGGCGCGGACTCGTTAAGATCGTCTCGCTTATTTGGAGATAGCGTCTGCGAAGTTGGTAATCCTTCTTCGAAAACAGGCCGTAGATCTTCGTTTATACATCGCAGTTCTCAACTAGACAGTGAAGACGAAGAGCGTCGAAGGGGCGGAGGGGATCGTAGGAAAATGTTCACCACCGTCGACCCGGGATTAAGACGTAAACATCAAACTGCACTATCTAATTAGTAAGCTGTACTGCTAAGCAGTGTCTAATGCCGCGTTCCTGCCGTTACGGAACTGCAACGAAACTTGCGCTACTTCGACGGGAATTCCGCCTCAGCCATAGTTCGGGCGAAGTAATCGGCAACAGTGCGCTCCTCACAATTACACCGTTGTTCCCACGGAATCGTTGCTCCTTTCAGGAGACGAAAGAAGGTCTCTGCGTTCCTACGATCGTGTATTCTTGCAATCCTACATTTCTAACTTATTACATTCCTACATTCCCATATTTTTACTTTCCTACGTTCCTAAAATGTAGGATATCTGCATTCCTATAATCTTATATTCCTACATTTCTAAATTATTATATTCCTACGTTCCTAAAATGTTAGATATATGCATTCCTATATTCTTACATTCCTACATTTCTAAATTATTATATTCCTACGTTACTAAAATGTTAGATATATGCATTCCTATATTCTTACATTCCTACATTTTTAAATTATTACATTTCTATATCCCCATATTCTTACATTTCTACATTTCCAAATTATTCCTGCATTTCTATATTAATACAACTTGTCTCCTTTTGTCTGTCTCCTCTCAGGAGAAGAGAGAACCAACTCATTTTCGGAGAGGGGGTTCCGGGAGCGAAGAAAAGCAACTGGAAGTAACGATAATAACGATTCGTCTCGGGATTCTCCTTCGCAGACAATGCCATTAATCCTGCTCTGATAAAACGTCCCGGGCACGTCCCGAAGAGAAACGGACTCGGTTTAGGCCGAGATTCTTCGACGCGCGTGTCGCGATTCCGCGAGCAGACTCGCGAAACAAAAGCGAGACCAAGACCGAATATCGTTCCTTTCTTTACTCCGCCAAGAAAAATTATCCGCCTCGCAAAGAACCGGGATAGTCTCCCAGAAGTTTTCGGATTAAGACCCCTCCCCCGGGGAGCAAGTTTGCACCTTCCCCGGGAAAACAGAAAATTCTTCTTTCTGCGATATCCTCTCTTTCTCTCTCGCTTGTTGCGTTTCTACTCGCTACTTTACTTTTCGCGGATACTCGTTACTAGGTTCTTACGCAAATGAAATATTTCGCGAGCTGATTTATCGGAAATAAAATTTAAACGGAATCTCTCTCCTTGCCATGTTAGAGTTCTTCGTCGCAGCCCCGGGGAAGATAAAAGTGTCGTTAAAACTGGAACTGTTACGGCCAAAATGACGGGTACCCAAGTTTTTGGTTTACGAGTCGCGCTAGATTGTAGAGACGCGTTTATGGGGAACTGATAAATTTGCTTCGGTGGGTATGGAGATCGCCGAGAGTCTGAATAAATACGTAAGTAAGCTTTCCTGAATTTGAGTAATTTTTAGTGGCATTTTGAGTGACAGTCGACGCGTTAATTGAAATTGTTCAAGAGCGAAGAGGGAAGTCGTCACCGAAGCCGAGAGACAAGGCGATAACGAATGATAATAAAATAATATATAAATCTTTTGATGTTTGAAATTTTTTCGTTTCCGATGGATCTCCGGCTAATCTTTCGATCAGAGTCATTACGTTCTTAATTGCTGGGTACAGCTTGACCCCATTTATGTTTTTCTAGTCGATAAAAGACCCGATACGTCTCCCACGCTGACAACCCAGGGAAAACGTTGATAACGACTTCGCCACTTCTCAGGGAAACGCTTAATCCCTAGCCAAACCTTTCTTCG
The DNA here is from genome assembly GCA_028455805.1 of Lasioglossum figueresi. NCBI lineage: Eukaryota > Metazoa > Arthropoda > Insecta > Hymenoptera > Halictidae > Lasioglossum > Lasioglossum figueresi. The sequence goes on from CM052193.1 coordinate 1,428,263, forward strand.
AGCTTAGGCAGCACGATGACAGATCGTCGGCCATTAGTTGAGTGTACGATCTCAACAACCCTTTGCCTCCACTGAAGGAGCAGACAGCCTAAACAAGGCCTAGACTCTTCGGCGACTGGGATGAGTGTCGACAAGACACCCTTGTAGACACACGTATCGTTTACACTGCGGCCTAAAAGCACCTCTCACGCTTGCAAACACCGTGCTAAGTGTCCCCGAAATCGCGAGCAGTTTCACGTGTCCGGAACTAACACGACAGCCACGCGAAAATTCTCCGGAAGTTCTCCTATCAGTGTGCAATGACGTCAGGTACCTTCTGTGGCTGAAATTTTTTACATTGTTTAACCCCTTGTCGTGTTTTTAAGAGTCAGACTCGCGACGAAGATTTTAACAAAGTCTAACAAATATTTAAGCGTTAAAATAAATGTTTCGAATCAAAAACATTTTTGGGGATAAAGACGTTTCGATCGCTGTGTCTGTTAAGAAAATGTTACGACAAGGGGTTAAAGAGAAGAGCACTGTTTTAAAGTGGTCATCGAAGAACCGCAAAAATCCAAAAGCAATGAAGTATAAACCCAAGCAGCAAATGAACACTTCCGTAGGAACGAGCAGGAAGGGAACGAGTCTATTCCCGGGTGATTTTTGGGGTCCCGCGAGACCCCATAAATATCCGCGGGACAGCGGGCGCGTTTACTTCATTACGATAAACCGTTTTGTGTGCCAATCAACGCCGCGCAGAAACAAGCCGAAATTAACTTAGCTCAATTTGTCATCGCGCTGCCGCGCCTCATGAAAATTAGCATACTTCTATACAGCAGCCATTACGCTTCAATAACCGGTGTTCTGTAATTACTCTTGCGGGGAAATTAATCCACGGAATAATAAATGACTTCTCCGCCTCCGACCGCCCCCCACTCTGCTCTCTCGCTCTAACCCCTCTTGGGAACGCGAGTCAGAATGAGACAGAGCGAGGCAGAGCGAGGCAGAACGAGGCAACTCTACACGACGCAATGAATTACAGGGGCTCGCGAACGAATCAGGTCGGCCGTAAATACCGAGTCGTTTTTGCTCGGTCGCCGATGAAAATTCCGTTTTCAACCCCCCTAACGTCCAACGGAATTCTCACCCAGTTCCGATTCGACCCTTTTTGCAAGCTTCCTGCACGAAGAAGCGCCCCGGCCGTTTCTTGTCTGTCCACGTCGACGCTGTTAGCGTTAATTACGATGTCCACTTCCCAAGGCTCTGTCATACTTTACTGGGTCGTTGCAGACCGGTGAAAGCTAGCTAAATTCAAATCGGTTCTACCACGAATTTATTCGCATCAGCGAATGAGAACCTTCAGAAAGTTTTAGCACCTGAATTCGCTAGGAGCTGGAACAATTCGCCCTTGTAATCCCAAGACCGCCCCTTCGAAAATTGATCCCTTGCAACCCCGAGGGTATGTGATAAATTGTAACCCTAAACGCTCTACGGAATGACATGTCTGTCCTTTTCCCAGTGACCGTGGAATTCCATTCCTCAAATGACCTTCAAAGAAGGTTGCTTTAACCCTCGGAGAACTCTTCTCCTCGGATCACCGAACCCATTGGACTACGTTGAATAATTCGGAACTATTGCGAAAAATCCGATGGTCACCCACATCTTAACCCAGTACCTCGACGATCGTCGCTTAACCTCGAATTCCAGATGGGTGACCACATCTCGAGACATCCAAGCTACCAAGTACACCAGCGTAACTATTGGTATACCTAGAACTTCCACGCTAACAAACGATCTAAGTTCTTAGGAACTTTGCAATTCCTAAGCCCCTTGGTACTCCGGCCCTTTTGCATTCCTAAGACCTTTAAAACGACAGCTTTCTTTTTTCCCATAGGAAACTTTCCACGCGTTTCCAAACTTTTCACAAAGGCTACCATCGCTACAGTTTATGCTGAACAATTTTTTCCGTACCATCAATTTATTTTAATCAAATTTCTTTTAATCAAACGGGCATTCAAATTTAATCAAACTTCTGAAGAAATTCTTGCAGCGATAGCAGCAAGTTTTAAGGAAACAGTTCTTTCCTTCACATTGTTACAATCACCGAAAACTTTTAACCGAAAGCCTCGAATAATAATTTTTCAGTAAATGAAGAAGCAGAAAGTTTGGCACAGCGTTAAGATTCTTAGCTCTTAGGGGAGCCATCAAAAACCGTAATCCTTAAATAAACTTTAAGAGGTAATAGAGAATTACTCGAGTCGTTAAACTGCCATACCCACGTTTAAATAATTAATTGAAAGTTACACAGGGCCGTAGAGCCTCGGTAAACCACCGAAGGGTTGAAAGCACCCTCTCCCTCGTCAAACTCGTTCCCCCTACAATAACCAACCCGGTACTCTAATAAACACTCGATCTTCGGAAAAACGTCGATAGATATCGGCGACAGGGATCGCGTGACGAAACGCGGAGTACTATGTGTCGATTATTAACGAGAGAAGCGCGATTAATGGGACAAAGGAGCGGCCGGAAAAGCCCGGGCGCGAATGTAATTATGAGGACATCGGCTTCATAGGGGCACTTCCTGGTGATTTATGAATATTCTCGGCATCGTAAACGAACGGGAATCGCTTGTTACGGGCGACGCGTTATCGACGCTCGCGACAAACTTCCCTATACCCTTTAAAGGTTGCCTGCCGGATGATGCTGTCAATTATTCGTCGGCGTCGGCGTTCGCGTCGTTCGTTGCACCCTCGTTCGACACGCGATCCTAACCGTGCAGAATTACTTTTACTCCCACTTCTTCAGCGAATTTTGTTAACTTTTTCATCGGCAAATTAACCCCTTGCCGTGCTTCGACGAGTCTGACTCGCGATGAGAATTTCGAGCCAATCGTAAACATTACGAATCGAGCTCGCAGTCGTAATATCATGGCAAAATATCTCGAGTCTGACTCGTATTCAAAAGTTCGAACCAAACACGAATGACGCGAGTCGACCTCGTCGATTAAGCGCACGGCTACTTCGCAGGCAGTCGCAAGATATCAACACGTCTCTGGCGGTTCGGGAACATTTGTGGGCCCCGCTTGGGCCCGAATTCTTCCGAGTTGAAAGGTACGGCAAGGTACGGTCAATTTTAAACGCAAATAAGTCAAATATTAATTTGTTATTGATCCTACTAAAAGTGCATCAAGCCGCAGTCTAACTATTTCGTACATCTTCGTGATAAAATGAACGCTCTTGCAGCCACTATATTTTTCCATTTTTGTTTAGACGAGCCAGCGTTTTAAACCAAAGTGCGCCGGGCGTGATGGTCGCGTTGCAAAACGCTTCCCAGCCACGGAAAAAATTGCTCGTTAGGCGAGTAGTGAATAATTGACGCATCGGATACAATTAATCCGTTGTTCCACGAAATGATCGCTGGACACGGTCCGATGACACCGCTTTTCCCCGTCGCCCCGTGCGGGCGTGTGTGTGTATGTTTCGTTTAAACGGTTCGGGGCCGGAAAATGGACGCTAAATGTAAGAATAGATTGTTGCCCGGTCATAAATTGCGGTTACCGGTTCGTGTTTCCGGTTCTGATGGAAAAAGCAACCGGGAATCTGTGCGCGGGCACACGCGCCCCCGCAGCCCGGATATGGGAGAGGATGTCATCGGAAAAATGCGCCGTATATTTAAATGAGAACCGTGCCGGCCGACACACGCGGACGATGACAAATGTTCTTCAAAACCGAGGTTGAAATTCTACCGAGCTGCCCCCCCCTCCCCTCCTCTCCCTCGCTAACAACCTGTTATCGCTGGGAAGCAGCGGGAGATTTCGCTGCGATTATCCCGAACAAGATAAATGTACAAAAAACACGAAAAAACAAATTGAACATTGTGATCCCGTCGCACAACAGATCCTGGAGACATGGCAAAAAGGGACGACTAATTTTCGCGAGGTCTATGCAATGTGCAGCCTACAGAAGGTCTCTCGGGTAAATCCGGACCCGATGCACCGACTACACGGCGGACCGTGGATCACGTAGGCGAATCGTAGGTGGGAAGATAACGGCACGGGAAGAATGTCAGATGTGAGAGGGAGCTTCCGCTCGCACGTGCGGGCGTGCATGTCCGACCGGTCTAATAGCGAGAGGCGGAGGACGCGCGAAAGAGACAGAGAGATTTGAACAATTGTCCACGATAAAGAGAGAGCCTAACCCCGGCTCGCGCCGAGGGAATTTAAATCGCGGCTCATGTTCGCAGTCACGCAACGGTGCAACGGGGTAAACAGAGATTGCGGGCCGCATTAGCCGGCACTCGCTCCTGCAAACGTCAACGACAACTTCTCATTTATAGATGTTGCGCAGGTGAACGGAGAGAGAGAGCTAGAGAGAGCGTAAGAGAGAGATAGAGTTGATCCGGTTAGTCGGCGCCCTTGCCACGTACGCGCCGCAGAACACGGAGAAAGAAGAGACCGGGCACGCCCGTGGAATAGCAATCGCACACCGCCATTTCACTGATCCGAGGCCGGTGTCCGCGGCCTTGCCATACTCGCCGACGTCATATTTTCGGACCACTCCGACTTTATTCCTCCACCATCCCTCGAGATTTCGAGAGAGACCCAAATCACGATCGACGCAGCTCGTTCCTTTTCCGAGCCTGATTGCGACGCGACAGGGATCGTATGGACATTTCTAGACTCGTGAGATCTCGTAGATCTCATATTTTCTTTTCAGATTCTCGAACCTCAGAACCAGAGTCGAATGCAGCTCAATGAAACTTCGCAGACCGATGCGCAAAAGCTTAAAGCAGCAATCAGCCAAGTCACTAAACCAAATCCGATACCGTCACGGAGAAAAGCTAACTCGAGTTTCTTTTCGATCGCACCCGGTGCACTTTCCGCTCGGCTCGTTCGCGGCTCTTCAGCGCGTGGTGCCGACGAATTCGCATAAAGTCGAGTGCGATATTAATGTTCCGAGGAAACTGGGAGGAACCGGGCGTATCAAAATGAAACTATCAGCCATTCAGTGCTCGCGACGAAAGGAGACGTTAACGAAGGAATGTTGAACGGACTCGCGAAAAACCGTGAGAAATGAAACTCGGCGAAGAGAGACGGAAAGAGAGAAAGAGAGGGACCGGTAACGACGAGACCGGGAATGATAATAGCCGAAACGAATAAAAACGGGACGCGCAATAAGAGCCGGCCGGCTCCGGGCGTGATATATGAAACGATATTTAGTTAAGCGTCCCGGAAAGTGTTCGCAATTAAGGTCCTTCGTTATCGTCGCGGCGGTATTAATTACGGAAATGAACGGCCGTCGGTCTGCCCGGGAACTTTTTCGCGCGAGACAGAAAGAGAGGGGCACAGAGGGAGAGAGCTCGTTTCCTAAGACGAGAAGAAACCGACGAAAAGTTTCTCGTTTCCCGCGCCTATGGCAGCAGCGAGACCGTATACAATGACGGCAAAGTACCTCTAAGCCGTCGCGCCGGAGAGACCTTACGGAGAGAAAGGTGGAGAAAAGGCTGCCGGCCTGGAAAACATCTTTGTTTGGCCCAGCAGACACCTTTTAATATATTTGACAAAGTTCGAGGCTCTCGAGAACGCGGATGCGAGCTCCACACCCGTAAATCCAACCTGCTGAAAGTATGCGCGACCGGTTGCTGCCTACGGCTCTCCCCTCCTCTGTCTCTCTCTCTCTCTCTCTCTATGATGATCTCACCTTACCGCCGCAGATAACTCCTCGTTTTCGAAACTTTCTTCCACGCTGTACTTCGCGATACACCACCGGATACATTTTTATGATCCTGCCCGAGACGCTCCATTATTCGTCCCGACGCCAGCCTCAACGGCAAATAAGTTTAGAACGGCTTCCCGCGGAGTCCTTTGATGCCACCACGACTTTTGGTGACCCTGTTTAACCAGCATCCGTCCGTTCGCGTCGATTTCACACGTTATCCACCGAGTTCGGATGAATAGCGCGTTCTACTTTTCGTTTTATTGCCTCCGAACGTCGCGAGTCATTTCATTTCAAACTCAGTCTCAGTTTACTCGTAATTAGACTGCGGATTTTATGAATTCGTGATAGAAATTACTAGATGAAATACCAAACTCTGAAGACGTTTGACGAATTTCAACATATTCTTACGTTCTTCTCAATTCATTAAAATTATTTACAGGAGAAATGCATTCTTAGTTTAATAAGTTATTGAATATCCGTTTCTCACAATTGATTTTTAAAACGAGTGGAGAACGAAACGAGTTTCACGAATCATCGCCGATAACGCGATAACGTCAAATCCCAGCCGACGGTATTATTTCAATGTTTGTACACCGAGTGGGAAGAAGTGCCTACTGGACTGCTCCCGTAATGGGAGTTCTATTACCGCTGAACCCCATCGCTGCACCGAGGCGTTGTCACTTAGAAATTTCACTGGGGTGAAATAGGTCCTGCTGAAGTAGGCCTTAACAGTATTGCAAGAAGACCTCTGCTTTTGACATCTCTGCAGCAATTCTCAAACGCCGCCCCTCTGGACTCGTTCGAAAAGCTCCGTCGAGGGCGAAATGTCCTTTTGCGGTCCTGTACCCAAAATACACGCGATGAATGCAATTTTAAAAATCTAAAGATGTGTTCTTCGTTGTTTCTAAACACTGTGCAGAACAGGATTTTATTTCTACAATAATTAGACAGGTGAATAATACAGGGGCACGACAGATGAATAATACAGGGGCACGACAGGATACAAAAATACTTTCTGATATTATCTATAATAAACTACCAAAATTATATGGAACTTTATAATCAGCAATGAGTCCTCTCATATCCTGATGAGCTATCGCATGTCCTGGAGGGTAATACAGTCATACAATTTATAGAATCGTTTGGTTAAAGTTCTATTCGCAGCCACCGGCACAGTTAAAATGATTACCCAGTTTGGTCTGCGAGAAACAAAACCGAAAACTCGATAATCCGTGGTTCCACGAGCCGGATTATTTACCTTTGAACTTTAGGGATGATTGAGGTCCCCCACGCTAGGTGACGCCACCATCCCCAAACGGACACAGACTTAAAGATCCGAGCAGACATTGGACGCGGTGCAATTTTTCTGCACACAGTTCTGAATTACCGACTCTGTGCGAAACCCTCTTGCTCGACAGCGAACTCTGCCTACATGGAGCCACAGACAAGGTATCTTAATAGACTGTCACTCAATTGTATTTTTCTGTCGCTCAACATACAGTCCGCGACAGAAAGATGGCACACCATGACAAATCAATGTTTTCATCATTTGGACATAATAAATCTAGTCTTTCCTGGTACTTATACATTTTTATTACAAAATAAATTACATTACAAACAATGAAATTAAAGAAAATGTCCGTTTGTTTATAGAAACAAGAAAATAACAAAAATCGGTACGACAAAATGATGGCACGGATACAAAAAAAAACGTAATTTACGTACATCAAATATATAACATTGTGTTTAATACTTTGCGTGGCCTCCCTTATTTTCCAGAATAGAAAACATACGTTTCGGAAGCGACTTAAAGAGTTTTTTAATATATTTTGGACGTATTTTCGTCCATTTTTGTTCTATGCACGTTTTTAAATCTGCAAGGCTTCGGAATTGTCTTCCGCCTTCGTAAACATGTCTTGCTAGTTGTGCCCAACAATTTTCAATTA
>CM052193.1:1436004-1465288 GCA_028455805.1 Lasioglossum figueresi
CCGAATTTAGTTAATTGTTCGTCTATCGAATCTATATAAATTTTGCTGTTCATAGTTTTCTTAATAAATTTTACTTCGGTCACTCCTCGATAACCAATTCCGGCCCAAAGCGTTACTCCTCCGCCACCTATGTGTCCGCGGCTTAATATTCTTTCTTCTTTCCGCAGATCGTGAAAGTAGTGTGCGAAACCATCCGGCCCATCTAGATAATCAAAAATAACACGACGCCATTTTTTTCTCCAATGTATGTGCTCTTGTGCAAATTTCAGACGCTCCGATTTATGCTGAACGGTTGAAGGTGGTTTTCTTTTCAATTTCATTCGAACTAAGTGCAGACATTCTTTCATTATCCTTTGCACATTACGTACATCTGTATGTACGCCAGCTGCTTTAGCGATTTGTCGAGATGTTCCCGAAGAATTTGAAGCTTCTTTTAAAATTGCACGTTTTCCGCGATCGCTTACTGCTTTCGGTCGACCGGAACTCTTTTTTTTACCGTATGTTTTAGGATTTTTTAATAAATTATACACCACTTTTCTGCTTCGATGTATAATACGTGGAATTTTTGAAACCGAGTAATTCTCTTTATGCAATGTCAAAATCGTTTTTATTTCAGCATCGGATAAAGATTTTCCACTACCCATAGTGTAATTTCAATAGAAGATAATAAGAAACACGCACAATATTTAATGCACGGTAAAATAGTACACGATACAAACAGTCCGACGGTCTAGCGTTAACTGCAGAGAAAGAATTTTAAGACCGTGCCATCATTTTGTCGCGTCGGTGACCCCGGTTGTTTACATTTAGACTAGAATTTGTAACCTCCTCTTAACTCCGTCGGTGTAAGTAACCTTAAAGCTCCACCGAAGTACATACACGGAGAGAAATGTATCAAATTTCATCACAGTTTTCAGAAATAGCAATACTTACGGGTGTGCCATTTTTTTTGTCGCGGACTGTACCTCGTGAATCCAGGCGTATTAGTGGGAATAGAGTATACTCCAAGTGATTATGTATGCATGATACTCCACATGCTTTAAAAGTTGCGTTGTACACGAGATCTATTAGACATTTTTACTAAAAAATTAGGTGGCTAGCTCGGAGTGGACCAAGGATACTTGAAGGGTAGTTTCTTTGTTTACCCTTGGCCCATCTTCAGCATGTCCATTTAATTCTTGATCCAAACACACAATTTCGATTTCGGTGTTTCTTCATTCAATAAACACAATTTTTATTTCTGGTTCAAAATTGGTACAGTAATGCCGCGATTACTGTCAAACAGCCGTATTTTTGGTGAACAGTAAGGTTGGTATGTTTGATCGTATTTTTGTAACTTCAAAGGAGAGTCCGAACATAGAGAAGAACAATGAAATTCAAAGGAGAAGCCGAACATAGAGAAGAAAGAATGAGTGTCTCTTCCTTTCCAATACGCTGTCCTTCCTTGCGACCGAAACTTGAATCGTCGATTTAACCACTAAATACAATTGGAATTATATCGTGTTTGGTCTTATATTAATCAGAAAAATGCCAGAAATACGATAGTGAAATTTCATTAAAAAAAAATAATGAAAATTAAGAAAGTTAAAAATTTCGATTCATTCGAGTCAATGTGTGGCATTTACACCGATATACCCGAGTCGAGATCAATCGTAGCCGCCTTCGGCGCGGCGCGGCGTCGGCCGCCAGTGGAGTGGGTAGACACTCGCCAAAGAACGTAATGTAAACAAACGACAGTAATCGCGACGTTACTGTATTCCTCCGATAGGAGGTCCCTCAGGAGCTAACTCACGGATGAGTTCTTCCATTCTTCCTCCTACTTCTATTGGTTAGGCCATACTCGTATGGCATAACAACCCTATTCAAAGTGACAACAACCGTTCAATTGCTAGGCGCAGAAGAGATTTATCAGGCTGACTCGGTCGCGAAGCTCACAATTAACCTTCCGCGGTCCCGCAGCCGGACGCAAATTCGCCGCCATTAATTATGATAATATTATTGATTCCGGGATTCCGCGGCCGCACTGATATCGTTATTGTCGGCCCCCAAATAGTCGCGGCCGGCTCCGAATTGACGCCGATTGGAAACCAACGACGACCACAATATCATTTATCGATTAAGGCCTCGACTATGCGATGCGACGTAATGCAACGCGATGTGCAGGTCGCAGCGTGTCACGAGCAAACACGCGAGCGATTTCGCACTTGTTCCGCGAGAAAACGCTCCGCCGACTAATATACACGTCGACGCCGGAATTTATGCCTCTGGCACGCGTCGCCCCCGTTTCCCCGAGATTTTCATATCACAAACAATGCCGGCAGTCTGCGTGTCGCTCTAATAAAAATTGCGAAACGCCCCCGTCGATTCGCAGAAATTGATCTGTGCCGACTGAGAACAATTTGTCTGAGGAATACATTATGCACCGAGCACAGTTTCTGTTCTTCGTATTGGAATTTGTTCCACCTGGTGACGACAATAAATTTGTAGTAAATCTTCGAATCTTCAGTTTTCATTCATCGTATTAAGAAATTTTCACTTATTGTGCAGCTAGGAATAAATAATAACGGTAGAGAAGGGATAATTTACGGAGGTAGAGGTTCGCATATAACTCCCCTTGGTATAAACAAAGTATTACAAAAGCAAACTTCCTTCGATTTTGAACGTCCTAATTTTCCAAGATCATAATATCTTGCCGACGGGTCTGCCCGTTAACATTTTGCAGTATAACGAACCTTCCAATTTACAAAAACGATCTCCGCAGGATCCGCGCGCATCGAAATATTTATCTGGGCAAACAATTCGCGGGAGAAATATATCGCGTCGATAAATACTCCTTTTCCATTCATCATCTATAGTATCGCGAAAAGTTTGCCTTTCGCAGCAGCAGCAGCATTATCCCGTTAGATTCCCGCGATAAATTCAACATTACACCGGGGACAGGTTGAAACAGGCGATGTGAAATATACAGATTCAAGGAGCAGGAATTAAATAAATATTTACTTTCGGTCTAGAGAATTTTAATAAACCGAATGTAAAATATTATTCTTCTTACATCTCACACTCCTGTTTCTGACATTGAATGTGACCTTGAGTACCAAAAATAAATGGACATAAATATGATTAAATAATTAGTGTGGCAGAAAAATATCGGTAAAGATAATTTATTTCAGCAACGGCTGGTGGCAAAGGTGTAACAACAAAAAGCAGGCACATTTTTGTTGAAAATCTATTTAAATCAACGCGGCGTGCGATCTGGTGAATTTAATTACGGGAAGCGTCCAGCGATCGAATCAGCGGCAACATTTTAATCCTCGTCATTAATGTGCAATCAAATTACTCTGGCCTCTGTCCCTCTGACAAAGAAGGAAGCCCGGGTCAGTTGAAAAGGAACGAAGCCGAAGAGGAGCAATCGGTAGCCGGTTCGTAATGCGCTGCTAAGTAGACAATAGGGGTTCGCAATTATCGGGGCGCGATGTCCATCGATAAATATCGAGCGAAGTTAACGAGCTCGCTAACGATTTACGCGCTGCAAGCGCGAAAAAACGGCGCCGGGGGACGAAGAAGAGGGAGGACAGGTAGACGCCGTCACTTGACAATACATTTTCCCTCGTAATTTAATATAGCAGCGCTGACTAAACGGCCTGACAATAGGAGAAACGGAATACAACGGTCTCCGAGAGAGTGCAAGATGCAGAAAGAAGGAGAGCGCCTAAATTGCGATAAGAAAAGATGAGTAAAAAATATTTTCCCTCCGTTTCTGCCTCCGTAAACATTTCTGATTCGCTGCATGAATCAATTGGGAAACGCGCGTCGATCGGACGCATCCAGGTTGTTAAAAATTAAATATTTCGTCGAAAATACCGGTGAAAAATGTAGTCGAAAAACGTAAGTGTGGAAATATTTATTTTGGGACGGTCCGACGCGAGCGGCTACGTGCGCGGAAACGCAACAGAGATCTAAAACGTTTTTGATTTACAGTGTGTTTTTATAATATTTCATATTTCATGTGCTGGAGGTGTAAGTACGGAAACGGTTATGGGGGAGGGGGGTTAGCTATTTACGATTAACCCGGACCTGTGTATCGGCGGCTGGTGCCATTTTTTTCCTTTTTATCGGCGATCGTTTGATTAAATATCGAAAAAATGGCCGGTGTTACGGGAATAATGAATTCGAACGGGCGGCTGGAGTTCGCGCTTTGCTCGGTTGCGAATTATCCGGGCAATATTGCGAGCTCGTAATGCTTGATTTTTGCGCGCGGAGCGCCCGTATCGATTCACACACGGTCTCGGAGCTTTGACAAATTTTTAATTGTTTTTCCCTTTCGTTTTTTTCTTTATATTCCATTTTAATCGAAATATCGATAAGCTCGGCCGTTCGACGATCGGCACTTTTCACGGAGGGGGAAAAATGTTAAAACGCTGCGCGAAAAAATGATTTTCACGACCATTTCGAGTACGCGTGTCGAACGTTCGATATTTTTCAAACGGCGGACATTCAATATTTTGTAACTCGCGGACGCGTCGGAAGCTTTTACGCGGCCGGCCTCGTTCGACGAAATTTACAGCGCCGTTAATTACCCGTAATCGGTCGAAAACCTAGCGTCACTTTGCCGAGTTAATCGTCATCGATCGTTATCGATGAGTTATCGGGATATTAATACGTTTGTCGTCGGCAGCGATCATCGCGGAATTTACGGTCGACGCTGACTGCTGGAGGACAGTCTTCCACGCGATGCAATTAACGTGTCTAATTTATGCAAGCCGCCTGTCAATTGCTAGTAAACCCTTGCTTTATCATCTTGGGCCAGACGGCCGAAACATTGTCGACTATACAATTCGCCACGATTAAAATTTTGGTATGACGCTCTATTACTTTCTAGAAAAGAAAGTGCATTTGTGTTCGGAATGCTTATCTTCAGATTCAAAAATTCCATAAAATTCTAATGAACTTTCTGTTTTACTTAGGGCCTCGTGAACCTTTTAGGAAAGTATGAAAGTTTCTCTTTGATTCCACTTTGTTCGAATCGCTGCGCCAGAATTTATATCTGCACGAGGATTCGCAGCCCAGTTATTAATATTCGATCTCCAGCGCAAATGTACTATTACAACGAGCACATAGAACTGCAATTACTAGACTGCGGATTTTAGATATGCGTTTCTAACAAACGTAAACCAGTGGAAGCATTTAGAGACTTTTAGAAATTACTTTAGAAACGCTGTGTATTATTTTCAACTCGCTAAATATATTCAGAGTAGAAGCAAATAAACAACTACCATTGAACCTCTTTAAAGAATGTATCTCATTAAAAAGGATGCGTGAACAGAAAATTATACGTTATATACGTTAATTATAATTAATCAAATTCACGTTCGAATCACGGAGACCTGTGCGCGTGGCAGACAATCGTTAAACTTTTTAATCGCAGCGCCGCGGTTTAACTCGGTTTCGAAATTTCCGAAGATAGATCGAGTCCCGCAATCACGAGGGTCCGCTGTCCGCGTAAAAGCTGAAAATTAAAGTCGAAAAATTAAATCCCAGCCGAGTCCCTGGGAAATTGAAAATAAATATGCTACGGCCGTGGTGCCGCGCCGTGGCCGCCGAATCAACGATGCGTCGATACGCGCTTGGGGGATAAAGCAAATTAAAGGGAGCAACAAAAACCGTTGCGAAATTAGGTTACCAAGGTGGATTCAGCGGATTCGTGACGCCGACATGGTGGTCCAGAAATCCTGGAAAAAGCTCTCGATATCTGAAAAAACCGCGCATATTCTTTCGAATGTTGTCGGAGGTAAGTGCATTAAAATCACTATGTAAGTGTCACAAGTTACATGTAGGATTATTTTTGCAAATTTTTATGCATGACCGACATTTTTATATTGTTAATAATTTTTCTGATAATCGTTTTAGGCTATCAATGTTGGATTTAAAATCTTGGGACTTAACACAGTAGAGTCTATCTAAGAAAAACGAATGTCCCCTCCACTGCGTCACAAAAAAGTAGTAGAACTACAGGATCTAAAAAACAGCACGGACCCGAGGCTTTTTCAGAGATCAAGACTTTACTGTAATAGTAGAAATTGAGGCTGCTCAATTGGGAGTTGATCACACAAAGAATCACTGCCCCAATACAGTGTCCAACGGATGTTCAAACTTTCGCACCACGAATCGGAAAAAATCAATTTCGCAGTGATCGAGCTCGAAACCGTATCGCGGATCGCAATAAGCGTTCTTCTCGGTTTCGATCTGCGGGGCATTACCACTCGCAAATATTAACAGATGCGATTTGCGTCGTGGGTAATCGTTCAAAGTGATCCCGTTTGTTTCGGTCAAAGAGCGATTAGATTCGCTCGGAGCGCCCGCGCCCGCGCCGCGTGAATCTATTCCTCTCCCGCGGGCTGTGAAATCGCGCAATACTTTCGGATACTTTGCTCTCTCCCTCTCTCGATCCGTGATCGAGCCGGGAGCACAAAACGTCGAACAGTGGTGTGCAATTGCCGTCCAGATTCAAAGTCATTTTCGAAATGCACGGATTCACCTCGAAAACCTTTACAACTCTGAAACCCGTGATAAAAATAATCGGATTACCACGGGTGATCTTCGTGGAAAATATTTTACGATACAACCAATCAATTAACATTAAACCTGCCACGGTCAAATAATCGGTTTTATATTTTACAATTACAAATTTTCTGCTCCAAGCATTTATAATATATTGAAGATTAAAACGGGTTTCGCATTTTCAAAAGCCGTTGCAAAATTACGGCATCACGCGACGACGAAGTTCCGTCGTCGACGTCGCCGTCGGGACCGTCGACGATTTATTTTCCGCGTCGTCGGTCGTCCACCGGTGGCTATTTGCGTGCAATTACCGTCCGTGAGTTTTCGGATCAGCTGTCGTTCAATATTTATCTTCCCCGGAGAACTACGATATTCGCCCAGGAAATTATTAGGATTCCGCCGCGGTTTCTCTCGCACGCGACGCTATAACTCAGCCGACATCAGAAGCCAATTTAAAAGACACGCTCGCGGTTACGTTAACTCTATCAACCCGGTGCCTGGTTTATCTTTGAATTTATGGCGGCTTGATTATTTCGACGAGTTCCAGCCACGGAGCCGTTCGAGCCGAGTTATTCGGAAAATTCGAGGGTGGACGGGTTCCCAGTTCTAATTAAGCTGATCCGCTGCTTTTTGCCAGGACGTTATTAACTTGCAAAAGTGTCCTGTGCTACTTCTCGTTTGATAAAGCCACAGTGTTTGAATATTCTTCTTTGAATGGACATGGCTACGGTGTTGTTGTTTGGGTTGGTCACCTCTGTCCTTAAACACGCCAAACTCGGTACTGCTCTTACGGCAAGGTGTTGTCACAGAAAGCAAAGGTGTGTCAAGAAAATACCTAGCCAGGAGCCGTCAAATATAAAAGGCCGAATAAAATAATTTAGACGACGTTACAATACGCGAAGAGTTTGAACAAATTATGTGTAACAATTACACGGCGTGAAATTGAAGTGTTCCCATAAAATATAAAAATACAAATTGAACACAAAAGGAGGTGGGTAAAAGATGAACAGCTTCGGATAAATAGACGGTGCGTCGTCGACTGGAATTAAAAAGCGATAAAGAAGAGCCATTAAAGGATCGATAAAGTGGTCCCCGGAATCGAGATAAGGGAGCAGGACGAATCGATAAGAGGAATTCCCGTGGCGATCCTGACGCATGTTGCGGCGACGGGATCCTGCGGCGGAAGAATATTTCCTGTGGAGGGGTGGGCTGCGCGTTAAAGCCTTGTTTCTCCTTTTCTCAAGCATTTTCTTTCCCCCGTAAACATACTCATTTCCGCTCCGGGCCGCACCAACCCCCCGACCCCGACACTTTCCCAACCCTTTCAGCCACGGCTCGGTGTGAGATTATTAATGTCCCTAGGGTCTGCTTCCCACTCGAAGATGCTTCCTAGGGTGGTGGCGGGGTTGTAGCTTACGAGAGTACGAGTTGGTATGAATGCCGTCCGATAAAAAGACGCGGACGACAAGATGAATGAGACGAGATAAGGACGGGACCGAGACCGCGCGACCAAACGGAGGGAGACCGGGGAAAATGGGGGAGCAGTAGAATCGTCATAGAGGGAAGCGTCCTTTCCCGGAACCCTCCTGTCCTCGAGGGAAAGAGGAACAGACAGTGCAACGAAGCGGGAATGATTTAATTAAAAATAAGACAGCTTGTTGAATTAACTGTGTCCCCCCATTAGGGCGCACTGTGTTTCTGCGGTGGCCTTTGAGTACGGTGACGGAAATTTTCAGGCTGTTCGGACGTTCAGCGCAAAGGGGTATCTTTACTTGGTCGCTTCCGAACCGTATCTTGGTGGACCAAGAGTTTGGGGTAGTTTTTAAAACTTTAAAAAAATTTTGTACAACTTAAAACGAATTAGCAGTAGAATTGCCATAGAAGAAACGATCCTTTTTCCAACCCCTGCTGCCACTGTCTAAGAGGAACCAGGAGAACGAACAAAAGATGAAAAGGGAGAAAACGAAACAAAGAGTGAGAGAAATGGAAATAGAGGGTACAACAAAGCCGAGACCCGATGATTTAATTAAAAATAAGGCAGCTCGTTAAATTAACAACAGGCTCGCCCCGTAAGGGCGAACGTCTGCGAGTTATCCGGTCCGGTGATCCCCTTTGATTAAAGGGGACGTAGCGCGTGACGTCTCGGCGAAATGCGACGGGATTCCGCAGCACGAGCACGTTTATCTTTTGTATAAAACGCCGATGAATTCTGAACAGTTCCCTTAATCCACCGTGGGTGGTTGGGAGAAAACCTCCGTTTTTCTTTTTTTTTCCCTTGATATTCGACAAGGCGACAGAGAGAAGACCGAATCGTTTCCGTGGAATCGTGGCCGATGTTAGCTCGAGAGCTGCTAGAAGTTATAGGAGCCCGTAAAAGCCCACTGCTTAATAAAGAGCAAGATTTGGTCTCTAGTTGACGACGAGACGTGAGCAAAATAAATAAGGAGATCGATCCGAGACAGTCGAACCGAGTCGAATGGATATTGATCGCGTTCCGATGACTCTGCGGATGAAGATTGGGGGATGAAGTCGCGAACGACGTCGCGGATAACCTACTAGAAGATGTTCTTGCATCGAGACTTGCGATTTTTCCATAGAACATTCCTAGAGTAATGTTCTTACACCAACATCGGAACATGTATGGAGAAAGTGGATCGTTGATCAATTTATTGCTGAATAAATTTTTGTAGACTAATTCATCTAAAATAGAACAAAACAGAATTTCTTTCGTTTTTACACATTTTTTCTGCGCCAGTCCCATAGGGAACGATAGGAAACCCATGAAGTGACGAACGCAGCTATGTCTGGACCGCAATAAAAATTTGAAAAATATAGTAAAACTAATCGAGCGTCTCACTCCCGCAGTCCAAGCACGAAGACAGTGAGACACGAGGGCGGAGAAAAGTAATTAAGATGTTTCAGGGCGAACGTCTCTTCCAGCGAATCGTTCTCTCGGACACTTGCCAGCTCGAACAATAAATTCACGAGCAGGGATTGAAATTAAGTCCTTAAGACCCGTCTTACCGTGAACAGATGACCTTATCGTCGTCTCTGCTTTTTCCTCCGGATGTCTATTCCTAGACACATTCCTCCGTACACATCTTATGGACTTTTCTATCTACCTCTCCAATACCACTTCGGTGTCACGCCCTATGTTACCGATACTTGAAGAATTTAGGTGTATGGTAAAAACATGCTGAAGATACCTAAGTTTCCAGATAGATGGGGGAGCAAACGTGTCGGCTCAATCGCAGTTTGTTGTGTCGATGATTTCAGCAAGCGAGAAGGCCAATCAGCCTTGGTTAGACCAGTCATAAGTAAAAACAAAAAATTTTCTTTCCACGTCGTCATCTAGGTAAACCGTATCCTTCGGCAGTGCGCGTCTATAAACACGCATTTGTTTTACCGAGAGATGACCTCTATTCTTAAATCGTACAGTTCCGTTTCCCAAGTAAGCTTTGACTATTTTTACTTGAAAGAAAAATCACGCTAATGTTTAATAGCTTTACAGTAAAAAATTCCTAAATAAAATCAGAATGCTGAAGAAAAATCCACTGTTTCAACCGTGCAGATTAAACAATCTTGGAAGTGGCATATCAGCTAGTTCTGCAAATGGAAGTTTGAGGAGGATAGAAGATTCTTTGCAACTGTTGACGGAAGATAGCCAACGGTTATGACCCGCGACTCGTTAGCGCCTAACTCGAGCGAGCACCGCAAATACGCTGATGGGCAGTCGCTGTCCTATTGTAATCGCCGGTAATACGATACCGGCATCGATCCAATTAACATTTCTCATCAGAGTCTACGGCCAACGCCAGTTGATTTTCCCTAATCCGATGCACCGTTTGGACTTTGCAAACGCGGCCATACAACCGTCATAACGTGCAAATCCAATTTCAACGGGCGGCGAGGGAGTTGCACGCCTATACAAAAGAGAGACGGAGATAGACAAAGAGAAAGAGAGAGAGAGAGAGGGAGAGAGAGAGAGAAGCATGGAAAGCCAGCACCACGCTCGCGGAAGATCAATCGTAAAATTTGCAAGTGAAATGAATGTAAGAGCATGCATGGAAAACGTATTTTAAGGCCGGCAGTGCGAGTTTCATTTTTAACGCATCGCCTAGGATTCCGCCCCGCTCGGCTCCGCGTACATTATTGCGCCCGTTTTTACATTCGCGGCGCAATCAGAACGCGGTAATAATATTTTTTTCGTTCTCCACCAGCACGAGAAATTTATCGAAATAATCGCGGCGGTAACTGGACAATTTTCGCGATTTCTCGCCGACTGCTAACTATCGTTTTATGCTCTGCCATTAACTTTGTAGATTTCAATCAATTTACACGAACGGTTTTTCTTCATTTGAGTCGCTGTTTTTTCTTTTTATTCGAGTATATGATTTACGAAAGAAATCGCAGCTAAATATATTTTCATTTTGAATAATCTCCGAAGCACAGCCAAAACTTTAAAAAATCATTAGAAGTTCGAAAGACACTTAATTTGTCTTGTTTCAGCGGCTCGGATGCAGCTCGTTGCAGAGAAAGGCGGGAAGCACAAAGAAAACACTAATTTCCTCAGACACAGGCGCGCACAGAGTCGAGGAGCTAAAGCTACGGAAACAGCCGGGGCAAAGTCAAAGAAGATCAAGATCGGCTTTCGTCTTCGAATTAGTCGGATCCCGGCGAATAGCAACTCGCCGTAAAATTTACTTTCGCTGGGACACGTGGAAAGTTTCGCACGGGTTCGCCTCTCCCGAGTTCGAGTAACGAACGAGTCTCTCGCGAGTTCTCGAAGCCTGTGTATCGCGTGTCAGACAGGAGAACACGGTGATATCGTTCCTCTAACTGTAAGTCACGTTGTCGAAAGCACACGCGCGATGTTCAGGCGAAGTAGCTCGTAACTTTCATGCTTCTCTGGAGACGCAGTTTGAATCCTGGGTTTGCCATTTTATTTTTTAAATATTTTGCGTCAATTTTTTTTCACAGAAAAAGCATTTTGCAGTATGAATGCTGAAACCTTGACGAGTTAATAAAAGGACTCCGTAGTTATCCTAGATGTTTTCTAACCCTATTCGGTGAGCACAGCGAAATTGAACAAGGTGGCCGAGAAACTTTGAACTCGCGCAGCCAATGGGACAAAGTGCGAGGGTTAAAGCGAGTTAGCAATAAACTCCGAGCAATATTACAGTACGGTGAACGAATTTAGACAAATCCGTGGTGCGGAAAGCCCGGGAAGAAAAATCTGTCGGTGTATGTGCTCGTGACACGTTCTCGTGATTCGACCGCGATATTACAAACTTGTCAAAGAATGTTACGAGAAGGAACGTAGAGTAGGTAAGCGTGTGCTTGTACACATTGGCGGAGCGGGAAGCGAGTGCGGGAAACTCTTGATTTCACGAGTTACATGCTGAACGGGGAAATACGGTCTACCAATTTCATTTGGTCCGAGATGAAAATAGCGTGGATGGAGGACGGCAGGATAACAGAAGCACGTCACAGGGCGCCGGTAATATTATACTGTGTCGCGTGTCACGTTATCGGGGCCACGTATATGTTATCGTAATAATGTCAGCGGGGCTAGAATGCTTTGTCGAATGTTGTATAGCTATACGTATATATGTCTCTTCTGTGTGCGTGTGTGCGGATGTGAACGCGCGCGTATACGTATATAGAGACCGCAATATTGATATCGCATCATTTCGTGGCACGGACACACGGCGGAGACGTGTTCAAAGGCTCGCTTCGGATTTGTAATTCATGGAACGGGGGCGCCGCAGACCGTACTCCAGACCTCCTCCGTTGAAATTCAATTCTCGTTAACTTACCGCGCTCCAATCGGAACGTAATACGACCGTCAAACACGCTGAACGCACGGCACTGTCTCTTTCCCCGACGTTCTACACCCACACGTACCCAGATTTCCAGCGAATTTCCGCTCCACGGTGCACCGAGCACCATTCGCCGTGCACCGGCTCCCAGGCACAACACAGCAACCTGTATAATAAATTCCAAGATTGGATCCCGTCCGAATAGCTTCAAACTTGACGCGTGTGCCCTTTAAAACAGCCATCCTACTCCGAAAATTCGACATCTCGAACGTAGGCCCCCGGCCAGCTCAGCGTTTCAATTGTTCGGTGGGAGTTTCACGACTTGGCCCTTATAAAGTTGATGCTTCTGATGGCTTCGTGATACCTACCTAGCTGCCTTTATAAGGTACATGCTTTTGATGACTTTGTGGTGGCTGTATCCAATCAAATCGTTTACTACAAATCCCATTTGACTTACGCTCCGTACAATTACAGGACCACCTCAACAAACCTCAATGTTGCAGCTAAACTCAAATAGTCGTAACTCCGAAAAAATGCTGTTAAACGACTAGTCAACCATACCGATACAACCACTTCTACCGAAATTATGATTACTCGAACCAAGCTTCGCTCTTCCAGTTCATGTCTACTCCTACCATCCGTTAATGCATCCAATGAGACTCCTCCTTGAACCCGCCCACGTGACGTCACTCACTGATCAGCCAATAGGAGTCCAGCCCACTAGTCCCACAGCCCTCTGTCACCACGCTCTCACTCGTTTATTGTCCCCAGCCTTTAAATGTCGCAATTGTTTCTGCACCGAGCTCACAATAATTTAATGTGTACTGCGTGCTACAATCAGGATCAAACGTTTTATTCTGGAAATTAAATTTAGTTACGAATTCCGTGTGGCGATAAAGAGTACAATTGGGTTCATCACCGTGTGCAGAGAGGTGGGGGCGGGGCAAAAAGGGATAGAAGAACGTAATCCAACAAATGTAACGCGTTGTTATTTTCTCGGTGGTATTTTAACATAAAACGCAGCTTCAATCTTCTAATTAGCCTGGCTCGCACAAAGCTTTCCGAATCAAAGTGCCCCCACACAATGGCGCCCCGGGTACACACGGTTGTTTCGAGTCTCGTGTACATAGACGGACATAATTTTGCCGTCATGTCATATATTTTAATTAACGCGGCAGTCGCGCGCAACTCGTTGCAAACAAACGAAAAACCGGCGGGTTAAACGCGGAAAAAAGTAATTTACTCAAGAACGAAGGCAACCGTCGAGAAGATTGCATTGCGACACGCCCCTCCTCTGTCTTCTAGGTTAAATCGCCGGGAGCAGTTCGCTGAATTTTTGGCAAGGAAATTGTTCGAATTAATAACCAAAATCTAATTTGACCGGGCCGGACATTCGCGTTCGAGCGGCCCCGATGGTAATGACGAAGACGCGGGCGTCGCGCGTCGGTTGGTTAATTAATGCGACGCTGCCGGCCACGCGGCAGCTGTATTTTATAACCGCTCTAATTATTCTTTATAACAGGCGGTCCGCGCACTTCCCCCTTCTCCTTCGCTCCCGTTCTCCGTTCGTACAAATTTCATCGCGACAAATTTTGCCCGCGCCATCGACAGTTATGCATTGTGCCCCCCCCCCCCCCTCAATTAATGAAGTGCGACACTCTTCCCGTTGGCAAGGAAATTGAAATATCAATTCATTGACAAATTAATTGCTCGGAACCGCTTACTATTCCGACGCAGTTTACCGTTCAATATCATTAATCGATAGTTAGCCGAGTAAATAAATCCGGGGCACTGGCGAGCATCAAATTGCGCATTATAAACACCATTGGTTCGATCAATTTGCCCACCGGCCGTCCATTGCCTAATCTTCGCTATTCCGCTCTCGACAATAAGGCTTAAATACGAGCACGAAATTCCTGATAAATATTCGAAACAATCAGCGACATTGTTGCCCAATTGAAAGTTTATTAAGCATTACGCTCTTGATAAACAGTCATAGTACCGGATATTGTTGATCGGAAGCATCGCACGCAAAGGAAATTTTCAGTGAAGTTCGAAATCAAAATTTCTGTACAAGTAAATTTATTTGCAAATTTTTTTACAGATATTCTTTTTTAGTCCAATTACGCTAGCCTAAGCTGATGCCATCTACCAAGCTTTAGTTCAACCTTTGACTGTCGAATTAGGGTAGATGGCGCTTAAACATTCTAAAATATGAAAACGAGCGATTTTTATAAAAATTCAATTTTGTGAGGGAACTGTGTTTCGACGGAAGGTTAAAGGCGATTAATCTGAAAATCAATTACCTGTAAAAACCTTAAAACTCCTACACGTTTCCTTAAACTACAAATTCATCTTCTCTGCATACAAATACTAAAGGATACGTGATATTAGATGAAAAATAAATGGTAATTTATTTACAATGGTAAGAATAACATCCCAAATGTGCGAAATAATTTTAAGAAGAAGAGTCTCAGCGAGGGCGATTCGAATCTAGAATTTGTAAATCACCACGCATTCCTTACAATATTGTAAATAGGGAAACATTAATAAGTTGAATTTGATTTCATATCATACAGACATATCACGCATTATCAATACTAAAACTGAAACAATTTGATTGATAACAATACGTAAAAAATTACCAATGGTGTTTCGACAATTGTTAATAACGCCGGTCATAAAAATGATGCAAGTATATAAAAATACTTCCACGCGTACAACAATCGAGTCCTATCTCACGGAGAGGGTTCTAGTTCATAGTTCTCCCACGCAGTCGTTGAAGACATTCGAAAATTGAACGCTCGACAACATTTAAAAATTTTTCTTATGCAAATAGTTCGCTTAAAATGAGTGCTGAGCAAAAGAACATATTGAAATGGGTACTGCGTGCCAAAAGGGGTTGGGAAACGATGTTCTAGAAGATATAACGGAAGGTTTATACATATTTTAAATACTAAATAGAACAATACGTAAGTTACACTAAACTGGTACACAGGCACACTATCTTGCATGACATCGCCCTTAGTATAATGCCAACGATCCGCAAAAAAATGTTTCGCACAGTATTCCAATAAAACGTCGTGGAAGATAGAAGCGTCGATCCCGATTTAATCGAAAGAGAATAGACAAATTCAATCCGCATTTTACTGGCTAAAACGGGACACTAGGATTACCACATGGAAATTGCAACCAATTGTCTGCACAATGTGCAAATATTGTAAACGCCTTAATACTACAGTCGACGTAACAATGCATCGTATATTTATGTATAAATGTAGAGTAATTATTCGTTTCGGCAGAAAGATGATGCTGGTAGACCTGAAAGAGGTTTGCGTTACTTAGGGGATCCAGGTTTGTGTTGATACCTAATTGTTACCTGTCAAGAACTATTAACGCAGACCAGGTCTTTCTTCATCAGTTTTCGAAGAGAAACAACAGATTCGTACGACCAAATTTACACCAATTTGGAAAAGTCTTTTAATCTGAGAGAGATATCATCAACACTTAAATCCACTGAATCCGTATTCGCGACAGTTTTGTCATAGTTCATGATCGGGGTGCAGTAACTTGAACACAGAACATGGACCTCCGAGTCGCTCTCGCCCAACAGCTTGGCAACGTCCGTCGTCTTCTCCCAAACGATTTCCACAGCATCTGTATTGTTCTCCGCAGAATCGACAGCGTCTTCCATGTTGGCAGGGCAAATCTTCATGTGCGCGTCCTTGAGGTGTATCTTAAGATCGTCTTCCTTGGTGAAGGTGACCCCGCAGATCAAGCAGCTAATGACGCCTCCTGTCAAAGACTGCGACTTATCGTATGTGGTCCCATGGATTATCTTCCCATCATGTTCCAGTTTCAAATGTGAAATATATTTCTCCACCGTTTGGATCTTGAAGTCGCAGAGGAGGCAAACGTAGCACGTAGTCGTCCCCTCGAAATTTTCAAGTGTCTCTTCTTTAGCTGCCGCTACGGTCATATCCGTCTGCTGATCAGTTGACGATGATGAGGATCTTCCTTGACCATCGCTTAATCCGTCCACGGGGCTGGCTATAGCCACAGGTTCGCCAGCGTGAATCAGCTGATCAGTTGATGATGAGGACCTTCTCTCACTATCGCTTAATGTGCTCACGGGACTGGCTGTAGCAATAGGTTCACCAGTGTAATACGTTGAGGTATCTGATCGAAGCAATGATACACCGCAATCCGCAACGTTTAATTTTTCAGCAGCAGATTCAGCATCGCGGCGGGCCTTTATGACATTAGGTACGTCGCCTTTCCACTTACTCGTCCCATGAAGATGAACGATATGCTGATATCTGGCCACCGGATTACCAAATCTATCATCGCATTCGGAACACGCGTACTTCAGCCGTTCAATGCCTGCAGCGTGCCTCCTCAAATGTTCCTTCAGCAGTTTCACGAAGTGGAACCTCCTGCCGCAGTGCTCGCAGGCATGTGGTCCATCGTTCGCGAAACGTGATTGGTGCCTTTTCAAAGCACTCTCGGAATCGTACGACACCAAACAGTGAGGACACTTTGTCGACTTCGTTTTAGACGGACTGTTTGAGGCCGTCTTGTCGTTGAGGTCGACTGCCTGCAAGGTCTGCGCGTCCTTTGCTACCAACTGATCGGTCGCTGTGCTTTTATGGAAGTGCATCACGTGCGTCTGTACGTTGACTGAATTTGCGAATCCCTCACGACATATGGGGCAGTGATGCTTCGACAGTATGAAGTTCAAGTTTGAGTGCTTCAGCTTGTGGACTTCTAGGCGATACAGCTCCGAGAACCTCCGGGTGCAGATGTGGCAACTATACAGACCGACGTTCGAATATTCTAAGATATGATGGTTCAATTTCTCCAAGGTTACGAACTTCATGCCACAAATCGCGCAGACGAATGGGTCCCCAACGTTGCCAGGTGATTTTGCACTCTGATTCACGATTGGCTGATTAACACTGTTCATCTGAGGATTAGAGATCTTTTGGTGGAAGTGTATTTCGTGGCATTTCAACACTGTACATGTGGAAAGCACCTCCTCGCAGTAACGACACTTGTAGCAGTCAGTGAAATTGTCACCGGTGTGCGACAAACTCTCGTGCTTTCTGAGGATGCTGTCCGTAGGACATCTTCTGGCGCAGTAGCTGCATAGATAGTCACCATTATTGGAGTGCTCTAACTGGTGCTGCCCTAGGTCCTCCTCGACCATGAAGTTCATGTAGCAAACCTCACAGTTGTATCTCAACGTCGGCCCATTTGTCAATCCTTTGATCCCAATCGCGATGGCGTAGGTGTGATCTTGCAGGGACTGTGTGCTGGTTTCGAGCGCTGCCGAATGAACATGCAATTTATGCGCGTGGTGCTGGGACTCCTGGGTGAAGCCCTCGTTGCAAATGTTGCACATGTACGTGTAATGTTTCGTCACGTCC
This sequence comes from Lasioglossum figueresi, assembly GCA_028455805.1. Classification (NCBI taxonomy): domain Eukaryota; kingdom Metazoa; phylum Arthropoda; class Insecta; order Hymenoptera; family Halictidae; genus Lasioglossum; species Lasioglossum figueresi. The sequence goes on from CM052193.1 coordinate 1,453,814, forward strand.
TCCGTGTAGTGCACCAACTTGTTGTGATGGTTCAGCATGTACATTCCCTGGAAGGTTTGGTTGCAGAACGTGCAGGTAAACATCTGTCCTTTGTAGTAGTACATGTTATGCTCGATGAACCGTTCGCTGGACTCGAATATCAGATTGCAAACGCTGCATACCGTGTTCACCTCCCAGTCGGAAGTAGAATCCACCCACGGTTTGGGAATGATGGGCTTTTGACCACCGTGGAAGTGTCCCATGTGGGTCTGCAGATTGATCTTCTTTTGGAAGCCCTGTGTGCAGAACGTACAAAAGTACTTGTACTTCTTCACAGTGTCGAGCATGTGGGTGGCTGCGACATGGTTCTGCAATAATTTCTGTGTGGTAAAGGCGGTATTGCAGCACCCGCAGACGTGCTTAGCGGTTTGAGTGAAAGATCGTTCGTGCAAGCATAAATTCTGGAAACTCAGGAACTGCGCGCCGCAAATGGTGCAGGAGAACTTCTCTTTGCTCGTGCTGGTATTGTCGATGTTGTACCCCTTCGCGAACGCGACGCCATTCAGCAATCTTTTCGGATGTGCTACTGACGGTGATTCAGTTTCACAAGAATGATTTTTGACAGGGGATAACTTGATAGGGTGCTGCTCAGTTACTGTACCGCTTGCAACAGGCAACGGTGACACAAGCGATTTTTTCGTTGGGGACGATTTCACGGAACACTGCGCATTCTGTGATTTCTGCAATTGCGCCTTCATCTTATGACACACCTGTTGATGTTCGCTCAAGCAAGCCCCCCAACCAAAATTGCTTACCGCACGCCCCGCACGAGTTCGTCCTAGAGCTCATATTACACCTGACCACATCTTTGTTGAACAGCTTATCTCTCTTCGATTGCAACACCTTGATGCAGTGCAGACCCATGTGCCGCTTTAACAACACAGGCGACACGAATTTCTCGAAGCACACACAGCACTCCATGCGTTTCATAACGCAGTGCTGGTGCAAATAGTGTCTCAGCAATCTGGCTCGGGATTTGTACCAAGCGCTGCACACGCTCGATATGTAGAATACATGAGTAATTTCCAAATGCTCGTATAACCTCTTCTTCGAGGAGAAGTATTTCCTGCAGACTTTACACCGGAATATCTTACGCAATTTAGCTTTGACATTAGACTGAGATGCATTGGGCTTCTGTTGATTGTTTTCTCGATGTGATGATTGAAACGTATCGTTAACTTCTACTTTTATCAGCTTGTTCAGTCTGACCAATGGAACGTAGATTCTCTTTAAGTTAACCTTCTTTCTCCAAACCTCCTCGATATCATCATCTACGTTCACCGGAGTCGACGGGTAATAATCGACCATTTCTGTTTTGACAACCATGTCGTATCTAACTAGATTAACTTTGCAGTCTTTACATTTGAACTTGGCCCACAGTAGCTGCTCTTTAGACGGGGTAACGACCTGCCCTTTAGAATTACGACTTCTATGAACAGGAGGCCGTCTAATCACGTCACTCGACGGTCGATCGAGACTATTTCTTGTCACGCGTCGAAGGTTGTAAGATCCATTCTGTGGCGTAGGATTGATATATTCATCTTCTGGTTCAATTTTAATTTTTGTTTGCAATAAGGCCACCATCTCATTAGAACCCATGTGTATCTCGACAAATGGTATTTTCTCCTTGCCAGTTTTGCTACCTAACCCAGAACTTTCACCAGTAGTCGGCGCTTTCTCAATACGGGGAGTGAAAACGAATTCTGCTACTGCTCCGTTTTTTCTAACTTTTCCCGGAGTTTCTGCCGGGAAATCGAATGTCTTTGTTATTGTTCCGTTTTGCCTAGATGTGGTTTTTTTTCAGTGTCTCCCCTACTTTCTCCGTTATTCTTCCTGATTGTTTAGCACTTACTTTTTTCGGGATTTCTCGTGTAGCACTTACTTTTTTCGGGATTTCTCGTGTAGCACTTACTTTTTTCGGAATTTCTCGTGTAGCATTAACCTTTTTCGGGATTTCTCGTGTAGCATCAACCTTTTTCGGAGAAACGTATTCTTTTCTCGTGAATCCTGAAAAGAACTCTATCATAGTTGTTTGTCTCATTTTTTTGGTAGGACTATCGGCTGGACTCTTTACTTTCTGCTGTACAGAAGGATGTTTTACGTGACCGTTAGTGCGCTCTGCCAATGGTGGTTCACTGATTTTATCGGTTTCCTTGGTCGTATCAGTTTCATTGTTTTTATCAGTCTCACTGGCTTTTGCAAGATTCTGTAATAATTCAGTATGAGTGTGGAACACGTGACTCTGTAAATATACTTTGTTCGACAGCTTCCGATTACAGAAAGAACAGACATTTTCGCTTTTCCAGTTCGCATATGATTGTACCTTGCATTTATCTAGCAATTTATGAGCCTTTAACTCATCAATCGCTCGAAATATCATGTGGCATTTATCACAGGTACGATCAACTATCTCATAGTAATATTCTCTGTGTCTCTTAAGTGCTCCCTCTGTTCCAAATTTTAAATAACATACGTCGCATTCCACATTCGTAATTTCTAATTCTTTGCTTACTGGTTCCGTAGGTATACGTTCACAGCTACTACGGCAGGCCCTTTTATGTTGTTGCGACACTTGCTCAAGCACCGTTTCCGGCTTTTTCAAATTCTCAAATATTAAACGTTTACGCTTCTTCGTATTGGCCACGTCTGTATCCGATTTGCATATACCGGCACGGTTCTTAGATGATACAAGCTCGTTCTCTTTGTTATTTACAACATCTACCAGCTGTGTCCCTTGAACAGTCGTTTCAGCCGATGTGGTGATCTTTATATTAGTATTTGCCAATGGTAAAGTACTATCCTGACTTTTGTCATCCGTATCACGTGGCTCTTGTTTCACCCGTACTCCAGTAAGAAGCTGAAAACAAATATACAAACCTATTTGAACATCCTAACGCAACATCTCTGAAAAACTCTACTATACGCCGGTTTAGTCGCGTTAGACGCCTTCAGTCAGACTAAAAGTACAGTCACCAATACGATCCAATCTACATTCATCCTCTCACTCATGACTGAATTTACATCGAATTATTCTGCAATAATTTCGCGTTGCTATTTCATCTTCGTTGTCATTGAGGCTTGCAGTTATACAACTGGTGTGGTTTGGGACCATGTCTGGGTTAGCTACCACGCTATGGTTCTGTCTCATTGCTGCACCATTCAAAGTTGAATGAAATAATAGAATTAAAAAGAAGTGTGCGTAAATTTTAAGGTATAACACAACTGAAGGTGGAACTGTATAAAAATTGCATTTGGCTAATAGTAACAACATTGCACGATTGGGGATCACTGTTGGGGAGTCCACACCCTGAACGCGAGACCGTTAGCAATATGGCGGCCAGAGATTTTACTGCTGTCTGCATATGGCGAGTTTAACTGCAGTCGGTAAGTTGACAGTCGGTAAGTCGGCAGTCGATAAATGGGAGAACTACTGTAGGTATAGCAAATTAGGTGAACAACACGCTACATCCGTCTCCAATCAACAAATAGTTTTAGGTTCATGGGAAAGAACGTTTCGATTCTTCCGGAATCATCGAATTTAATGATTCCATACAGACAATGCTTTGCAGGGTGTTTTATAGACAAGTAACTTATGGATGATATGACCTAATATCTTATTGATTCAGCTAATAACATATGTTGTAATGAAAGAGAATATAACAATGAAGTAAAACGTACACTACTAACAACACATATAATGAGTGATTAGACATTGATGTTGATACTGATTTCACATGTTCGTGAGATACAAAATATTAAAAGAATATACCGATGGATACTGATGATTGAAAGTTGTTTGTTATAATATGATTTGATATTCATTTTCTGAAATAGTTAGGACAGCGTAATGTAATTCAATCTACACTTTGAATGTGTTTCATATGAATATGTTTAAGCACGTAAGGTTCATACGATTCAATTATTCTACTGCATATTTTATATGAAAATAGTTACGAGAAACACGTAACAGCTGTGAAACAACACAAATGAAATAGGCACAAATGAAATAACATAAATAATGATAGAGATTATAGTAAACAATACGGAGGTGAAATGAAAATACTAATTGTAGTGAAATGTACAGGCTACTTACATGCTGCTTCTCATAGAAGGACACATCCGTCAGGACAGAATCGACTGGACGTTCATATACATAAACTCGAGCCATTTTCCCTCTGAGAAATCATATTGTTATATAAAAAAAAAATTCTGATATGCAAGACAGAGTAGTTTAACATACTATACTATAAGTTAACTATATCATCTTTTACTATATCATTTAAAATGCTTTATTGAATGATAGTCAAGGAAATATAGTGCTTATTACTTTCAAGTCACTATAAAAACACTGCGTATAATATATGACTGTTATAAAAACTCAGTGTATGCTACTTGCAAATAAACACTGGTTTAATTACTGAATTAGACGATCTTCTTGAACAATTATAAAAATGTTAATATATGTGTCTGTGTCATGCAAAGTAAGAATCCCGAATGAATTATTGAATTATTAATAATTTCATGAAAACAAACTGAATATAAACATATATTAGGTTAGAATACAATGAGTGAGCGCAAAGTCATTGTTTACATATCTATGTAATTAAAAAAATATTGTTCTTATACCTACAACGTAAAACGGGTTGACACGCAACACAATCACTTCGGCATATCGGAAGTTAAAATGGCGAGCTTGCGTATTCGAAACACTTTATATGTGTGAATCAGAATGTTCAGACAGGTTACGCGCCGTGTCAGAACCCGCTCCAGGACCTTGAAGAGTCGTGCCATAACCTGCGAGCGGGAAATTTAAACATCGTTTTCGGATTCGAAAATTAAACAGTGAATGTTATAACCATTGCACAAAACAAATAATTATTGACTAAAATATAACCGTAACATTAAATAAAAACTATAAATTATTACTATCTACACACCTTGTGAATTGCATCATCATTTTCTTTTTCTATATTATTTCGTTTTGTGGTAAATTATTAATGTTTCTAAACCAGTATTGCACTGTATAATAAAATACTGAAAGATTCAAATAATATCAATTTTCAGAATGTACCCCTTTCCTCTCTAATTGTAAAAATAATTGTACAACTATTAACTATCTTAATCTACCGTGTTGAATATAGTTGATTCAATAAATGTATTGTATTTATTTAACAAATGCAAGCAGCATTTGTGGTATATTCGCACAGATGTTCGAATTACAAGCGACAACACTGTTCGCAACGGCAACGTGGCATGATGTGGTCGTAGTTTACTAGTTGCTACGCCAATCTTATGCTAACCAATGGACGAAAACCAATACTTGCTTTGTAGAACCTGTATCTGTATCTGAAGCATTCTCAATAAATTCCAAGGATGTATTCTATATTATTATTGTGAACATAGAACAATCAATAAATGAAGCATCTGGAAGCATCTACCACATAGAAAATGGCGGCGCGCAGCCGGGTAAAGTAGGTAAATTACCAGCAGCTCACTACTGTTACCAACTCAGTACAAGTCTCTCACGCAGACTTTCTGTGTCTCTGATAATCACTTGCGTAACCTGTTAGCCACGCAAGCTGACGTGGCCTCACAACTTTCTTCTGACAATTATTTAACTGTTATGTCAAGTGTAAAACAATTCATATCATCTAATAAAACAGAAATTTATACCAATTTGCTGTTGACCAAGAAATATCATCCCTAATCCGCCCCAAAACGATCAGCAGTAAGAGCATCACTGTAATTCACACCTTCACAGAAATCCAATGACTAAATTAAAGCATCATTCAAATATTCCCGTGAATTATGTATTTCGGACCGAGACGCCAGAGGATGAGGATGATGAAGAGAGTCAGAGAGGAGGATTCAGCCAGCGACTATTAGAATCAATTCCGTTCCATACAAGTTTTGCACTGAGCACCGAATAAGTACAGCATCTAGGCTATTGCATTCTGAATTCGCTTTGTGTTCTGTGCTTAGCGATAACGCTGTGGCCTAACGACATCTGGCAACGAACGCTATGGCTCTGGTTTGGAATCCGACAAGGATCGGATGATTATTTGGCCTCTGGTTCGTACAAAGATTCGCAGTGTATTTATGATCCTCCTACGCTGCGTAACTAATGCTCAGCTAGCTAAGATAGCACCTGATAGCTCTAACACTTTAGTCAGAACCAGTAGCTCTTTCCCTCTCCTCCCCAAAAAATTTCTTTAGATACTTCAATATTCTGGTACAATGTTTCTATAATTTCAAAAAGATTTGTCCCATGCATTCCTCAAAATAAATTCCCAAAGATTCGTCCAGGAGCCACACTGGACAGCTTCATTCCCAAAAAATGGAATTTCTGTCGAAGAAAAGTGAGAAGGACGAAATAACGCAAAGGAAGACGGTGGCATTAACGAAGCTTCTTTAATTACTAGAATCCAGGATCGATCGAACGAAGGAATAATTGGCTAGCCGAAGGATATGAACGTGAAACGAGCGTCAGCCAAGGATTTACGAAGATAGGGGATGGAACGTCGGCCACGTTCTCGAGGCGCATCCACCCCCCCGTCGAACGATGTGGAAACTTCCTCGGGGCTGTCCAAGTTTTCTAAGTAATTAAAACCACTTAACACGATTTCGCCTAACTTTCTGATATCACTGCGAGAAATCGGTTTTAAATTGTTCCCCGTCGAACGGAGGCGTGGCAACCATCGCTTCAGTCCACTTTTCATTACCACATTTCAATATTTCCGTTTTATGTATCTGGATTTCCGCACGGTGTCTCATTGAATCATACACGCAACACGTTCTTCTCCGAAGGCACCCCATAATCCACTAACGGTTTCGATCGATGTTCGTGTTGTACATTCAAATTTCGGTGGCGCTCTACCCTCTGGAGACTGCTCGGCCAGTCGATCCTTACTTGCCAGAAATTGTGTTATCTCCACCATAGTGCTGTATCAGCTAGACAACTATTCGAATGAATAGATAACGCCAGAACGATCGCATAACAATCGCCCACTGGAAACTCAAAATGTTAACTGGTAACAATATCCATAGCTGCGTCGGGCACGAGAAAATCCTTTTCGCGACAAAACGGGGCCTACGTGCAACCCGATTTACCACGGGGAATTACGTTCGTCGATCGACAGGATCGTAATCAAAAGTCTAAGGTAACTCGTTCGAAAGAAGAATGGAGTTGTCCGTTGCAAGCGCTTGAAGAGTCGCGGGATCGAAACCGACGCGGAAGCCCGGATCGACTTCCGCGCGACGTTTCTGCATTCGAAAGCGGAAACTAATCTCTTTGCCTCTGTTCGGTTCGATTGGCCATCGGGCGCACTCCCATCGAGAGGATATTAATTTTTTTTGCATGTCAGGATCGTTTCTGCGACATTGAAATCCACGGCTGACGCGCCGAAAACAGGTCTCGGGTAGCTCACAACACGGACATCCATCTAGATACCGCGTCATCCGCGAGATATCGACAGTGACATAACCACCTTATCGGTGTCGTTATTATCCTCCATCCATCTTATTCCCCTCCTTACGTTAATCCGCCGCCTAAGGCATCACTGTGTCATGAATCGAAGGTGTTGGCCCGATAATAAGGAATCACACCCGCAAGACTCCAAGAATATTGCCATGGGCCACCGATGTGTCGGGCCACTGCTAATCAATTAAACCGGCAAACAAATTTGTCGAATCGACGTCGATGTTGCTTCCACGCCGAAGCGCCTTTTTCTTTGTCAAACAGATTCAATCCTGCCGAGATTCAGCCGAGCTAAACTCATCGGAAATTGCGAAAAGTTCGTATTAAATCAGCATTTAATTTGTACACGTTCGGGAGGCTTGCTAGATGATTGCATTAATTTACTCTTTTTGATTTACGGGAATAACATGGGAACAGGATGACGCATGAAGGCGAACGACGCATTTACAGTGCCATATCAATCGGCTCGGTTGATTCGGTGATCAAAGCTCCCGGGGCATCTGTATATCGCTAAACAGAGCCCTTAGCAATCGACGTGATGTAGTCAATTTCTGAAACGATCAGGTGATTTCAATCAAACTCGAGTTGCGTCCTGCCAGCTGAACGAGAAATTTAGCTCTGCCCGTGAGTACAGCGGTGTCAATATTGAATGATTCCCGGGCGCAAATAGATCAAACCGAGTGTGACAGGGAACACTGATGTTTTCTTTTTTCTTTTTAAAACATCCCGCATGTTCGCCCTTCGGTGTTCATTTTTCTCTCGGACTTCAGTTTACGATGCTTCGAGCCCGTCATTTGGTCGCCTTCCATCGGCATGCGATAAAGTGGTAATATTGTGGTGAAAATTTTTAAATTTCGAGCATCACAACAAGCTCGAAAGGCAGAGGCGAATCCGGCAAAGTGGAATGCAATTCATTCGATACAATGAAACCCATCCGGATAAAACATAAATCAATGTTGACCAGTTTTCACAGGATACCCTACAGGTACAGATTCTTCGGTATGCATTTTACTCTCGATTGATTTTAGTGGGAATTTCTTTTTGGCGAATTGAACTCGAGTTGCGGATTAAAATATAGAGATTGTTATTTTAAATTTGATATTACTGGACATGCGTTGATAAGGAAATTGTAATATTATTTGATAAGCAATTATATACAAATTCCTAGGTTCAACCTTTTTGAAAAATATCTACTATATCGACTACAGGTAATCGGCTCAATTTAAATTTAACGCCATTTCTCGTAGCGGTGAAACACTCAAACAAATAGACAATGTTATCATTTGACACCAGGTGGCAATATTACTGTCTTTTTGTATCGGAGAGTATATGAGAGTGCTCACGCCCGGGTTTTGACTTTATTGAAATAATACGGCATGCCCGGGTTTTGGCCGTGCCCATTATAGTGCTGCCGCCTAGTCGAGTGCTTAGCTTGGATCAGATCCTACATCTTCTTTGGCCAGAATTAGCACTAGGGACGTACAGTTTATATTGTTTTATATAAAATATGTAACTAATATACAAATCTCTAATAATGTAAATTAAATATAATATAAATTAAATATAATATTAATTATAATGATAGAAGTATTTTAATTTATCCCGATCCTTTGTTGCAAACTGTAGTTTTAAAGAATAAAAAAGCCGGAAGATTTCGAAGAAATACAGATTTTATATCGAAGCTTACAAGCGATAATCTTGGAAATTAATTTAATGATGAAGTACTTACTGTCATCAATACTATCTCCAACTTTTTCCATATATTTAGGTACAGTTATTATTAATTAAACAAAATGAAAACCAATTTTTTCTACGAAAATTTAGAAGAATAACTTTAGGCTTCCCCTGAAATTTTCAGAATATGTTTGATTGACCCAAATCTACAAAACGTATTTTTTAAATTTTCAATATAGGCCCATATTAAAAAGTTGTAAAACGCAACTTTTAGTATTTTTTCTATAATTCCGATCAATTGCAATTTTTGAAAAAATTTCTTTTCAGAGCCTTCAGTAAACTAATTGCTCTAGTTTCCCAAAAAAGTTCAAACCGTATAGTACAATATTAAAAAAGTTATCGTCTTTTTTAGAGCGTCCAAATATTAATTCTGGTCACTGTATGTATACACAGCAGCTCAAAGGCCCAGTACCGCATTCGCTTGTAGGTCTCGGATAGTGATCAGTGATAAAAAAAAAGACGAAACTCGAAAGATTTTGAATCATATCTACCTATGTCGCACAGTGGAACAAACCGATGAATTCTGTGTCAAAATCACAGAAGTTTTGATAGAAATGAGATGGAATGATGCAGAAACTTTTCATCAACGAATTTTTTTACTTCTGGTGATACCTTATTTTCGTACCTTAATTCGTAGATGAGAAATAACTTAAAAAGATTAAATACTTACCTTACTTCCTGTGTAAATAAAAATATAATTATGGGAAATAGATATCTAATTTAAATTACAATACAGTGTCATATACAGCCTACGAGGAGTGCCAGCGGTAATCGCAGACGAGTGCAGCTGGGCGAGTGGTGGAGCAGTGTTGCCAGAATCGTGGCACGTGGGACCGTCCCATTGGAACGCAGTGATGCCAGAATCGTGGGACCGTGGAACTTTCACCTCCTGCGGCTCGGCCGGCTGGGCCTCCCACTCTGGCCTACCGTCGTCGCACGTTGCATCTACTGCGCAAGCGCACACACGAACGTACCTCTACTCTGGCCGTGTGAACTGCCTGTTCGACAAGCGTTCCTCCGAATTTCACGTTACCGTTGTTTCGACGCATGGGTCGAAATCCAGAGAAAGAGCGCAATTCGTTTCCCGGCGTGGCGCGGAGCACATTTTGCTTCTAATAATTTCTAATCTAAAAAAAATATCAAAATGAAATTTGGACTAAATTTTTTTGTTGAAAATCGGGTTTAATAATGTATACTAAATTTATTTTTTATTTTTTAAATAATATTTTCATTGATTTTTAAGGTATAGCCGAATAAGATGGTTAAAAGTGTTCATCCAAATTGATTTTTCATCAGACCATGTTCAAAAAACTCTATAAGGAACACCCAACAGTTATAGCGGAACAAAGGTGTTGGACAGTGTTATTACAAGTTTAAAAAGGTCTCAATCGTGTATGCTGTTAGGTAGAATATTCATGAATTTTTTCGTAATTTTTTATTGAACATGGTCTGATGAAAAATCAATTTGGATGAACACTTTTAACCATCTTATTCGGCTATACCTTAAACATCAATGAAAATATTATTTAAAAAATAAAAAATAAATTTCAGTATACATTATTAAACCCGATGTTTCAGCAAGAAAAATTTAGTCCAAATTTCATTTTGATATCTTTTTTAGATTAGAAGTTATTAGAACAGGCATGTCCAAACATTGCTCGATCGGAGGCATATTCAAGGGAGACGTCCACTTTTCCTGCCCGCGCGTCTCGCTCCCCGTAGCGACCGTAGTCCGCGGAGCTCCTCAGGCCCGTAAGTACCGTATGCCGTATGCACTGCGCGTGGCGCGTTGGGGTGACTCATCACCTCAGCATTTAAAATCACAAACGCCCCATCAGTCAATTTTCGAATTGTGTAGCCATGTAGATTCTTTTCGTAGAAAGCTAGAACTTTTCCGAAATCATTTTAATGCACAAGAAATAATATTTTTCTTTTTCCCCTGTTGCGAATTAATTTTTAAAGAATTTCGTACTCAATGTGATTTTAAGAATCATTTGCATATTCTTCAATCGGTGATAGATCAGTTTGAAAATCGTTTCACTGACTTCGATTCGATTAGAAATGATCTACTCCTTTTTGAGAATCCCCTATCCGTTAGAATCGAAGAGCAACCCGTCCAATATCAACAAGAACTGTGCGATCTTTAGCATGACATTTATTTAAAAACGCGGGAAGGTAAAAGAGCCGAATTTTTCAAAATTTTAAACGAAACAAAGAACCCGGTT
>CM052193.1:1465388-1520316 GCA_028455805.1 Lasioglossum figueresi
TTTCTGTCTCGGCGTTGGAGTGTGGCAGACATCGGACAGCGTTCATCAAGGATGTAAGATGTGGGAAAAGGGGACAATTGTCCGATTTTTTTTGATTTCCGATGTCCATCCACATGCCGTCGAAAGAGAGCAGTGCCCAACGATCTTTTCGGGATTGGGATGTGCCGAAATACAAAATGTCCCACTCATTTTGCAAATCTTCGGCACTAAAATTTCCCAATTTTTGGGCAAGTGCAGCGACATTTAGGAAAGAAGAATTCCTGTCGCTATTAAGCACTGCAATGGACGGCTTGAAGACCGTCAATTGCGTAAGAAATTTGTCGTCATGGGGAAGTCGTTTTCTTATTTCATTGCTTACATTTTAAATTTTTTGGAATGTTAATACATGTAATTAAAAAATTAATTACAAATAAAAATAAACATCGCTGCACGGGGACTCGAAGGGTAGCTCCAGATTGCGTTTCATACGCTCGACGGCCGAATTTGAGTTTCGTTTCCGTAAAGCAGTGGTCGGCGTCGGCTCTATAAATAGATTGTGGCTGGCGCAAGCGCACAAGCAGCGCACACGGACATAGTAGAGGTACGGTGGCGAGTGTAGCGCGCGAGCGCATCGGAGATAGACTGGAGGGGCAACGGTAAGTCATAGTGGGGAGGTCTAGTACCACGGCTTCGTACCACAGTACCACGATTTCGGCATCACTGGCTCGAGAGGATTCGGTCGCCGAGAAGTATGACATCATACGGCTCAAGTCTATCGGTGAGATCTCACTAATCTGAATTTCTAACTTCTTTATTTTTCATTATTTTTTATGGAACTTACATGAAAATATTCGTGGCATTTTTCTAATGCAAAATCATACCAAATATGATATAATTCCGATGATAGTTACTTGTATAATGGACAATTAAAGTTTCTGGCGCAAGGAATGGTAAAAGTCTCCTAAAAGATTAATTAAAAATGGGAAAGTGTATATGATCCGAATTATATCGTGTTTGGAATCATTTCAATCAGAAAAAATGTCACAAATCTATTACTTAAAGTCTCATAAAAAAAAACAATAATAAAAAAATTATTCCTTGGTATTACATTGTGAGGACGCGCGAGCCTTTGAACTGTGCCGGGGCTGCGACTCCCCGCGTCTTTTTCTTTCCCATACGCTGTCCTTCCTTGTGCCAGAAACTTTAATTGTCTATTACACAAGTAACTATCATCAGAATTATATCATATTTGGTATAATTTTCATTAGAAAAATGCCACAAATATGTTCATAAAAGTTCCATAGGAAAATAATAAAAAATAAAGAAGTTATAAATTCGGATTTGTTATGTTTACACTTGTCGGCGACCGAAGCCTCTCGAGTTTGGCTGTCCTTCTCTACGTTCGGCAAAAGTCAAAGAATAGTATTCCTGGCGGATAAATGACCCTCGACAGACCCGTGTTGGGGACAATTATGGATAAAATACTGTAATACCAAATACACGGGTACCCCATGTATTTTCTTTTCACAAATATTCGTGTATTTGTTTATTATTATGTTGCTTCTAACATCAACAATCGAAAAGAATTCGATCAAAAATCCGTGTATGTATTTACTATTTACACGAATTTGTAGTCGCAGATCCTTGTGAATACACGTGTATTTTAGTACACGTTCAAAACCGCGATATTTATTATATATACTACTTTGGCAAGATTAAAACATAAACTTTATTGCGTCAAATTTTCCACATCTTATCAATATAATACGAACTCTCTTATACAAAATTCAATGGATTCTTCGTCATGGTAACATCGCACAAAGCAGTTTGTGACGAATGGTAATGTTATACCAGAGTCCTCTCTGGTTATACAAAGCAGTTTCTAATGGACGACAATAGCGCACGAAGCTTGGGTTAAAGCTAGTTCTGATCCAAACCACAGATGTCATACAGTAAAGTGGGTTCTGTTTCCTGCTAAAGATGATGTAGGAGCTGTTCCAGGCTAAACATGATGTGAACACAAAAGTGGCACGGCCAAAACCCGGGCGTGGGCACTCTCTCATATACTCTCTGCTTATAATACGATTGTTCACTACTCATTGATAACAAGAGAAGAACTTTTGGAATACTTATCAAGTAAAAGCACAGATGAGTTATCTCGTCGATGGTAAAAGAATCAGAACTACCGCAGCCTTTGTCAATGATTTTGACTGTTTTTGAGTAACCGTCAATAACTACCGCCGGGATTGGCCAGCGGCGATCATCGAAAATAATCGATAGTACTATCTATATGTTTGCACGGTTCGTGGCTCGCTAGTGCTGTCACCTGGCGGGACGCGTTTTGTGGATAGAGAAGCGCACCTAGAGACCTCGTGATCGGAGACTGTTGACGATACCGTCGCCATTTTGTACTGGTGTTTGGAACACGAAGATGTTGCGTGCCTCGAGATTTTTCAACTAAAAACCGAAGCATCGCGATTGCCCTGTACCTGAGAAAATGACGCAGTTCCTGCCGCCGAACCTGTTGGCCCTGTTCGCTCCACGGGACCCCATACCGTATTTGCCACCCGTTAGCAAGCTCCCGCACGAGAAGAAGAATGGAGGCTATATCGGCGTTGGAGCATTCCTCAAATACTTCGAGGTAACTCACCACGTAATTCCTCTTCGATCTTATCCTCCTCGAAAACGTAACTTTGACCGAACAGCACCGGGAATTTTGAGTGAGGTTTTCCGCAATTTTTCCACCGGTTTCTCCATAACTGATGGAAATATGGTTCATCCAGCGCAGAATCCCAAAGACACGCAATTCCCCTTCGATCCTATCCTCGGAAACGTAACTTCGATCGAAACGCACAAGGAATTTTGAGCGAGGCTTTCCGCAAATTTTCCACCGGTTTTCACATAAATGGAATACTAAAGACACGCCACACGAGGAGCCTTGATGGAATTTTCTACGATTTTTTCATACCTGATAGAAATATGGTTCATCTAGCTCAGTATCTCACTAGGATGTTTCCAGATGTTTTCTATTGCTCAGAGATACTTGGTTTTGTTCGTTTTAGGATCCCAAAGACACACCACCACCGATCCGTGTGGAGACCAGAGAAGAACGGCTAGAACGAAGAAGACGGGAACGCGCTGAGCAGGTGGCGTACAAACTCGAACAGGAGATTGCCGTTTGGGATCCTGCTGGCATTCCAAATGTAACTGCGGATCCTTTCAAGACGCTTTTTGTAGCACGAATAGTAAGTATTATTGTACATCAATAGGATTCGATGCATCTTAGTTGGCCTACATACCACGGACATACCGACCAGTACATTTTCTTTGCAGAACTATGATACATCGGAATCCAAACTGAGGAGAGAGTTCGAAGTATACGGACCAGTAAAAAAAGGTAATGGAACAAGAAACAATTGTAGAAAACTTTGTCTTGAGATTTTATGTAGATGTATTAATCGGACTTTTGTTGACTGTTTGTTTACAGATAGTGGTAATTCACAATACAATAAATGGCAAGCCTAGAGGATATGCTTTCATTGAGTATGAGCACGAAAGAGATATGCGCTGTAAGTAAAGCTCGAGAAACATAATCCCCTGTTGAGAACCTCAGTGAGTCCATAGTCTGGAATATCACCTTACTTAGCGTCACTTCCAGCTAGATATAGTGGGGCAGGGCTATAGTTAGGCTACCTATTTTCATTGGTACTAAACCAGACGGTACGGGGGGGGCCCCGCCATACATCCATGCAGGATTACCATTCTGTAAATGCATATATGGTAAACGAATCAACTGAAAAACGAAATATTGGCTGTCTTGATTAATGCAGTTTTTATCTTGTTCTTGGTACAGCGTGGTGGCCGCTGCCGGCAACTAGTGCCGTTCACTATTCCATG
Source organism: Lasioglossum figueresi (assembly GCA_028455805.1). NCBI lineage: Eukaryota > Metazoa > Arthropoda > Insecta > Hymenoptera > Halictidae > Lasioglossum > Lasioglossum figueresi. The sequence continues at coordinate 1,469,265 of CM052193.1, forward strand.
CAAAATCCCTGAACCTGCCTGATATGATAGGTTTGTATGTGTGGTAAGATCCAACATACAACAAAGTTTGTTAGCGTCTATGCTTACCCTATTTATCTTGTCTGATTTTGTTGAAAACTTGCGGTTTGAGATTTTACGAACCCCTGCCTGGGGTAAGATATAACGTCCGATAGCAAACAAAAATGAAAAAATGGCCGCGCTCTTAAAGCGCCCTGAAAAGTCGTCTATTTTCTCCCCGGGTTTTCGCAGAGAATTTCTTTGGGCTGAAAATTTCTTTTTTTAAGTTTGAACAAAAACACGGTTTCGCAAATGGAAAAGAAAAGTAGACGAAAGTTAGCATTCTACATTGAAATTGATCGGTGGGCTTTTTTAGGAGAAAGGTTCAGGGACACGCTCTGCAAGCAGTTAGCATTTTGCGCCTGTAATTCGAAAGGTAGACTACCAAACATCGTAATCAAGCTACACGTAGGAGTATTCACTCTGACCGTTCCTCGAGAGCAAACGACAAAAATGATAACCGCATTTCTCTGTTGATACTACTGTCGAAAACAACATTAACAACTTTACACACACACCACTGGGTTAACACAGTATACTCTACATATAGAGCACGTCTTGGTTGTAGCACCTGTACTCTATACTTTTTTCATTATTTTTTTTCTTTTTTTGGAATAATGGGAGAATAATGATTCTGTATTCCTAGGATGAACTTCTATTCGCCTAGAGTGCTGAGCGAATGTCGAGCACGGTGTGCGAGAACTCTAGAAAAAAGAAAGAGCAAAGCAAAACTAAAGAACGAATGTGTTCTCGTTAGGTCTAGTACCAACAAAATGCATGCGTCAAATCTAATCGATTATTGTTTCTCGAACATCTTATTTCGTCGTTGTTTTCGTTTTACGGAACGTTTAGCTAGTCTCTCATCTTACTCGGTGGCTCATCCAATCATTGAAGTCCTCGAACATATCAATTTCGATATAGAATACTAATTTGTCCGGAGGTCAGCACCTGGGACAGTATCGTGTGCACGCAAAATCTTATCGGCGCGAGATTTTTCCAAAACAAAAAAAAATCGCAAAAATTGTCAAGAAAAAGAACGCTACACTTTCTTGCCGTTTAAACGAAGTTCCCCGTGTAAGATGAAACAGAAAAGAAAAAAAACCAGATTAGAAAAGTAACAAAGACAGAAAGAGAACTGTTAGTCGAAGGAAACTCGTCTCACGAAGAAAGCTCCCCGAGTGTTGCGCTCGCTTTTCGGTGAGCCTTCGTCGGATCGTGGTCCTTCGCAAATCTGATACCTTCGCCACCCATTTTTGGGGCCAGTGGCTAACAGTTTGCGAGACGTTAACGAGAAGAATTGCGTCGTTGCATTTTTTTTATCATCTGCGTATTCATTCTTTTCAGTTGTTCATGCTATCTCTATCGCTGTTTCGATCTGAAATAAGGTAGGGTGATATTTATATTTGGTGATCGTTCTTTAACATTTCACGAGACGCTCGGGAACAGTGGAAGCTATTCTATCGTTGCCCTTATTGGCTGGTTGTATATACTTGGTGAGGATAGGAACACTGAGACCACTAGAACGCGACGTTAGGGGGGAATGTGCTTCGTACAGAGAACGTTTCAGTATCTGGCGGCTGGCACTCGATGCTAAGGGCTCTCAAGGGGGAAGCCCGATACAAACTCCTGTAAAAGTGGCGAATTTATGTGAAATTATTTAAAGCAGAGTACTTGTTAGACAAGTTACACCGAGTAGGACAGTTCAATCATGTGTTATGGCATTGTTTGGTAGAGAATGATAAAGCTTGTTTTAGAATTAGTGAGACGTTAATATCTTGTGAACTATTAGCTATTAGCCTGCAAAATGCCGTGCTGGTATGGTGCTGCCATCGGTCGATGGGCTTCAAGAAAGTCAGGGCGCGACACTCAGTCAGCTGTCCTCGCGAACGTTGCGTTTATTATTAATTTAATGAACTAGAGTAAAGTATCGAGAGAAAGTAAACTATATATTTAGATATATATACATATACTTATGTATGTATGCTTGCGCAACACACGGTTTGGTCGTAAGTAAAAACATGAATGAAAGCGCACCAGGTAAATGAAAAGTAAAACTTCTTCGGAGACATTGAACGAACATATGAAGACTGTGCATATGGGCACCTTCCCAATGAATAGCATACGCGCTGGCCTACTCTATGCTCGCGAGTCTCTCTTACGAGTTCATTTCACGAATTAAACGTACCTCTAAGATTTGTGTTAACAATTCCGTACGTAAGTAGCCGCGGTAGGTATTTTTGTATCTGCTATACTTTTTTTGAATCTTTATCATCAACACTTGTAGATTTAAGGTACCAAGAAAAACAAAAAAGAGTTCCGTACATGGGCCGCGAGTGTGATTTCTACACTATTATGAACTGTTATGTATATATTTATATATATATATATACACCGGTGAAACAACGATCTCTATCGGCCATGTTGCTTTCGCCAAATCCATAGAGACCTAGAACAAAAACAATCCTCATCATGTTCGAATCTTCTCTTTCGGTGAACTTTCGTGAAATTTTCCTTGAAGAAAGCTTTCCTTTGGACGAGACCCGGCTCCGGAACTTCAACTGTGACTATATCGAATATCACGCGTCGTTCAAACCAGGAATAACATGTGCCGACAACCCTAATCATCTCCGCGGGATAAAAATCGGATATTCTCATCGACGATCGAATTTAGAAAAAGAAAAAAGAAAAACAAAAACATAATCGGCAAAGTGTGATTTGTGCGTAGGCTTCGTCGGGACGTTCCTCGATGTTCTGTCGTCTTTTTGTGGACGCGCGGTCATTTGAAATTGCATAGTGAAATCAAAAAATGGAAAAAATAATGAACAATGCTTTTCGCACAAATTGGCTCTCATTCTCATGCGACGTTTCCTCGAGAGTTGTAGAGAGAAGAGAAGTTTCTCTTCGATGACCAAAAAGAAAGAAAAGGAAAGAGTAGATCTTTTCCGCCACCTAAAATTTGTTTCCCTGGGATGGTAGAAGTCCCAAGATAGTGTATTTTAAATAGAGCTGCTCGACGGGCCGATCAATTGGTAATTCTGTATCGGTACTTTTAGCTGTTTATAAGCATGCGGATGGTAAGAAAATAGATGGTCGCAGAGTGTTGGTCGACGTCGAGAGAGCTAGAACCGTGAAGGGCTGGCTACCGCGAAGGCTGGGCGGTGGCCTCGGTGGCACCAGAAGAGGCGGGCCTGATGTCAACATCAAACACTCTGGACGCGAAGATAACGAGAGGGAACGGGAACGGTATCGTTTGGAACGGGAGAGGGAGAATACTGGACGCCTCGATAGAGACAGGCAAGTCCTTATGCTCTTACATCAGGGCCCGGAATTACTTACTCGCGACGGCCGATTTTCGATGGCTACGCTCCCTTGACCCGGCCGTGCGTCTCGCTCCCCGTGGCGAGCCTAGTTTGGAGTTCCTCAGGCGCGTTCCATAGTCGCGATTCGTGGCGCCTAGGAGAACTAGGACCGCCACGGGATTCGAGACGCGCTGTCGGATCGAGGGGGCGCAGCCTTCGAAAATCTGCCGTTGCGAGTAAGTAATTCCGAGCCCTGCCTTACATTATATAGGGAGTCCCATCTAAGTTGAACATCTTAACTCTTTGATCTTGAATCTTTCTGCAGAGATCGCGATCGTTTGGACAGAGAGCGTAGAAGGTCGCGCGACCGGAAACGAAGATCGAGGAGCAGGTCGCGCGACCGGAAACGCAGACGGAGCCGTGATCGTTTGCCTGATCCTGATATCGAGGAGATACAAAGAGACGAGCGACCGCGCGAAAGAAGAGAACGCGATCGCGATCGTGATCGCAAGAGGAGGCGTTCCAGGAGCAACGATCGCGATCGTGACAGGGATCGCAAGAGGGACAAACGCGATCGCGATCGTGAACGCAGAGACAGAAAAGATCGGGGCGATCGTCAGGACGAAGATACGAAAGAGATTCGAATTAAGGAAGAACCTTTGGACGGTACGTATCTCCCTGACAAGAAGCCCACCTTTAGTATATTTTTTCATGCATTATCTGGTTTGGCGAAAAATAGGAAGCAGTTTTGAACAGGCTTAAACTGACTGACGTTTAATTGAAATTTTGCAGATTATCCTGACTACAGCAACACCTTCCAATCGTCCGGGTCCTACTTCACGGCTGTAAAATACGAGGACGACAACGAGCAGGAAGTGGAGGAGAAGTACAGGATCCCGGAAGGTCGTCCCGATCCCCCTCCCTACAACAACTATGACTCCGTACAAGATTATTGATCTCGACGACCATTTCATATAACATACTGTTCTGTTACCACGCACGATGAATTTAACGCTATTATTAATAACAATATTGTATTTCCTACTGTTGCTAGTGTAATACCGAGAAACGTATCGACCGTGTACTTCGGGTATCTGGTCGCTCATGGGCGACCGGGTGCTTGAACGAGGATTTTTGCAGTGTAACCAGGTGGTTCGAACTCAACAACTGAGTTTCTACGTACCTTACGTAACCGAACGTTCTTGTTACCTCCTAAGTCCAGTTGACAACTCTGAAAGCAAATCACAGAGAAATTGAGAGGAAACGTGAATTTTTGTATATTTATGGTTGGCACGGAGGCGCTCATCGCCTCGGAAAAAAACACGGAAATGAATTTAGACGCTTTGCATATATTGTTAGAAATCCGTTCGTGCGGGCGATTGAATATTTCCTCTTGTAGCAGTCCCCGGTGTGAGACCTCGCAACACACAGAACGATCCTGCGTTAAATAGGTTTCGAGCAAGTTCAACAACTTGATTCACCGCCAAAGCCGTCGCGCGATTCCAACCTTCTCTATGTGTACATAAAAAATCTATGCGAAAACGTATTGCACGAATTCGACTCTTTCATGACTGCTGCATGTATATTTATACATATATATACGAATAAAAATAAATCACGCAACTCGTTTGTTAATTTTCTAAACCATTAGAAGGTGGATTACAAAGGATTCTGAACGAGAGAAGGAATGGCTTTTAATTAATACTATTCCGCGTGTTACGTAACGATTATTAAACAGGCAGGACGTATTTAGAAAATAGCTGTGAACACGATCGATAGCCCGTTGCCTCACAAATTTATTCAGGGGAGAGAGAGAGAGAGAATGCGGTAGGTGGACGAATTGATTTTCTTGAAAGTTTCCACTATTTTTATGCCTCCGGTATCGGCATAGGTAAGAGACCGGAATGATTTGGTCCAGTTAATACGCGCCGAAGCCGACCGTTCACGGTGAAGATAACAAAAAATAACTTCCGTTCGATACCGCAACGTCCGGCACACGACCGCAGGTGCATTAACACGAACATCGCAAACAATCCGTCTGACGCGTGCCCGCTTATGCATTTTCCGCATTAACTGCGATTACAACGGTTTCTCGCTCGCTTATTCGAACAACTGACTCGATTCGCAAAATATTTAGTAAAATGTATAATGTAAATTGAAAGACAGTCTTTATAGTGGTGTCTCGGAGGAGACAGTCGAGTGCACAGGATCAATATTAAACAACATTTTATTTAAAGCAGTTCTCGCTACGATAAATTGGATCTGCTTCGCTAAACAGTTTCAATTTCGTAGAGCTCTTTGGTGATTCGGTTGTGATCGAATCAACGTGTTAACGAATTGCCAAAAGTATCAATTTCCAACAATTTTAATGTCAATCCGGAACTGGTCAATCTTTTGTTACGCATCAAACGATTGATTTCTGCGGGTCCGGGAGTTTTTACATAAATAATAAATCTGACGAGCAGATGCGACTATACCGTTAAATTACCGTTTACCGCTTCGAACGAAACTGTGATTACGTTTCAATTTTTCCGCGTAGGTCGGGGATATAATAAATGAAAAAATATATTTAGACGCCGCCGATGTATCCTCTGCGGTCTCGGTCGGATAAATCGTTTACCGCAATCACTGCGCTCGTATGGATTCGACACGGTGCGAAACAAACGGACGATTTACCGATTATTTCGTTTCAATCACTTATGCCAACGTTGCATAAACTGTACAACGCCGGGGATTAACAGCAATTAACACTTTACCGGCCATGCGACAGACGCTGGCTTAGAGCCACCGAATAATAGACCAGCGGTTTTATTATGTGGCCCATTTGTTCGTAATGAATGCAATGGTACACTGATTCAACATTTAATTTTGTGTTTACATTGTACATTAAACATGATTTTATTCCGGACAGTTTTCACTTTGATCTTCGAACTTGATCGAAGCATTTGGGATAATTGCAACGATACGTTAGGTGTACAAATTGTCTCCTGAATTTATTAATCATTTACATTTCGTTCATCTTAGAGGTGACTAATGGATTTCAAATATTGTGTCCGAGAGATTTCAGTTCCACATGAAATTACTATTGATCAACTGTAAGTACAGCATACGTCATGCACATCGTGTCGCATCGATTATTTTTAAATGCAACCTCTATCAATTACTTACAAATGGAACGCGTCTTACAAACACTACAAAATTCAGCAGAGTGAAGAATTTCTTCTCTCCTTCTTAATTCTTTTGTGAGCACGTCGGAGGGGGACGGTAAAGAACAAAGCAGCGATTAATTAACGCCGATGATCTGTTAATCGATCGTGGAAAATGCGGCCGTGGCTGAGCTAATAAACGGGCACAGCTGCAAATTGGAAACGAGACGGTCGTCTCGGCGCTGTATTGGATATTCGCCGAAATAAAGATTGATTAAAAGCGGTCGATGGCTGTGTTCCGCGTCAGCCGCTCCTTATCCCATTCGCAAAACGATGTCGCCAAACCCTTCGCCCTCCGCCAAACTGGCCCAGCCGCATTAAACGCTCGCCTCCCGTCCGGAAATTACAATCCACCGGCAATAACTCCGAATCGCTTCTGATTCTCCGCTATCGTCGTCCCGTCTATCGTTCGTCCCTCGAAAATCCTGCAAATTGCGACCTTCCCAACCCCTCGTGCCACCCTGAACAACCCCCGACGACTTTCCTCGATATTTCCTCGACGCAAACCATTTTCGAGCACCTGTGGAGGCCTCGCTGCCCCGATTCCCTGCTAACGTATCGCGATTCTTGCGCGATTTCGCTGTAAATCTTCTCGCAAGCTATTCGGTGACTGCACGTGCACTATAGTCATGATAAACGATCCTCGCAACCCTGGGACGCGCCCAGAAGATAGATAGATGTGCTGTGTAAGTAGATACAACGATAATAATAATTGATTGATAATACATTTTTTTGGTTCTATTTATTTTTTTATGATACTTTCATTTATGTATTCGTGACGTTTCCCTGCTTACGAGCCGAAACACCATGCAGTTCGATTTATAAAGTAGTTCCATAAATACGATCCAATCGACACCTCTGTCTGAAATTTTTCACATATATCGAGGCATTATCGTACTTTACTCGTTTCTTTATCTACATTCCCAATTATCTACAATTTCCGTACATTCTTACTTTACATTACCAACACGCAAACGAATCGAGTGTCGAAGGGGTTGAGACGTTTATAATTTTTTGAACTAGTCGCGGAAGCGTTGTCCGGCGCGAAAGAGGGTTACAGAAGTCGTGGGGGTCTCTTTGCAAAGAGGTCCTTTATCTCCGAGGGAGTAATCCCGTTTAGAAAGATTAATCGGTCGGCGACTTTGTTCGCGGAAGCCCTCGATACGAGGAATAAGCGGCGAGGGGGCGGAGGGTCGGCACGGATCGCATCGGATCGAATCGAACCGGTGAACTTGCACGAAATGGAATTTCCGTGACGTGCGCGCTCGCGCGCGCTTCAGTCACAGTACACTCGGATTCGCAATACTATTGTGTGTATCGTCGAGTCACGGATACCTTACCTCGCGAAGGCATCGTGCACCTCGGGGCGGTACTTTGCTGGCCGGCTCTCAAAGGGAAAAAGTTCATGGAATTTAATGGGGGGGGGGGGGGAACAGAAGGGGTGGGGGCAAAAGAGCAACGCCCGAGACGACTCGCGAACCCCGAACTTTCCGCTTCGCGACGATAATGCCGGGGCAAATGGCAATTGCTGGATGCACGAAGAGTCTCGAGACGGTCATTAAAATAATTAATTAAACCTTTCACTGAACGAATCGATCAACCACCTTTCTTAATAATTAGTAGACCGCGGATTTTTATGGTAAGTAAGGATTTTTGAAAAGGATCAGTATCTTCTTTCACTTCCATACCCATTCCACGTAAAACAGGAATGTACAGTAGAGTTCCCTACTCCACATGTATTTAAATACACGTGTATTATGTATCCGCATTTTAATTCGTATTAACACTTTTAGGATACACAGTTAGTAATTTTCGAAAGCAAAATATCGGCATATAAAACTGATACAAAAATTAATTTGAAAATATGTAATCAACTAGCCCTCTAGTTTATCTGAGAAGAATCTGATATGTTTGAATGTTCTAACGATAAACGACTTCTTTTGGGATAACAACATGCTTAGCTGTTGGAAAACACCATTCTGGAGCAACTAGTGTTGCTGATATGTTTAAATATTTTCTTGCCGGTTCTACAATTCTCAGATGTTTACATTTATTATTGTAAAAAACAACCGCGAAATTTGTGGACTGTACGCTAATATACACTGGAAATTATGCGAGATTGTATCTTGCAGAGTAAAATTTAAAAATTTGAAGATTGTCTTGAATAAAAATTTGTCTGATACGCGGACAATAATATAATTTTGCCAGGACAAGTCGATACGAAAAAAGGAAAAACTCGAGAAAATTGAATTTCCGTGCAGAGGCATTCCGTGCATCTACGACACGACTGGAAAAAAGAAAATAGAATCGGTGCATGATCAAGGAACGTGAGCACCGTTTCGAATGCAATAGCCCGGGAAAAGTTAGCGTACGAATCGCTGGCTCCTGTGTTTTAGTTGGACGTATCGGCGCGCCGCATCTTTGATCATTGTTCGCGCGAAGATTAATTATCCTCGTTTACGGATCGATCCGGCTCGCACAGCAGTATTGTAGTCAGCTCCCCCGACGAGTAGACCGGAATTCTCGCCACGGCCATAAAGATCGTGCGGAAAAAAAAAGAAGGTGGAGAGGGAAAAAGCGAGAAGGGAAACGCCCGGCCACGGTAATAACTAGAGCCGCGGATTATCCGTTTACACGTGCAATTAGCAATTCCGTTTACGATAAGCAGACACTTGGAAATTCGTTTTTAAACTTCGCCGGCCGCGAAACGCTTACCGGCTCGCGGCGATGCTTTCTCGCGTGGTTTACGCCTCCGGGAATCAACGAGCTGTGATTCGAAATGCTGCATCATTCACGGAAAAATGCGAAATCGGTTTCCGTCGTCCATGTTGGCTCCGTGTGGATATTAAGCTGGCGGGCTGCTACATCTCTGGCGGGGCAAGACATTAATTTATACTGGGAAACGAACTGTGCAGAATCAATTTAAACGGCAATTTCTAGTATACCGATACTGATACCGATAGTATTCGTATTATAAATTTATAAACAATTTTTATCGTTTCTCTATCACTTCTTCTAAGTTTCTTCTATTTGCATAAAATTAGCAATTTCTAGAACACAGAGGAATTTAAGTTTGCTGCAATTCAGGTACAAAATGTTTATTTACGATCTCTTGCAACGAATCGCGATTAAACTCTCGAAATCAGAATTTTCGTGAAGCACGGTCAGTTCGCTCTCTTGTTTTTCGTTAATTGGTAACTGACGATCGCGTTCGCAGCAGTAATAATTTGCGCAATTAAAGTCGATTCTCGCGCAAACATTTCCGACTGAAAAAACAATGTACTTGTCCATGAACTGTGATAAAGAATCCGTTGTCTGGCACGTTGCAGAGCGCAAGATCAAACGCGTGAACGTTTAAATTTGATAAACTTAATTAGCAAAGGGCCTGTGAATCGGAGCCGAAAAAGTGTACGCGGATAATTAAAAGCAATTCTGTGATCGCGCGGGCTCGCATTGTTCGAGCCGGTTAGACCGAGGAAAATGCGATCGAAAATGAGATCGGGAAAGGGACGACGGATGAGCACGCGAAATAACATTAGGACGAAAAAGCCGGGTTAATTAATAAACGGACAGGACTGGGAGTGAGCGTAATTAACGTGGCGAGGACGGAAAGGCGCATAAAGTCGAAGGACCATTAGCCGAAGTCGTAGCCGAGACGGTGGAAAGTTTATTGTATCGGAAATAGCTGTAATAATAAAAACATGCATCTACCGGGTGTTCCGAAAAATATCAATTAACATCCAGAACTGATTGAGAGTAGTAATAGTGTGTCGATGCGATGCATTGGCTAAATCAAGATCGAAAGATATCATTGTCAGGAAAATAGTGTTCAGTAGGTTATGAAACTTTGTGCAATATGTTGAAATGTGCAATTTATATGCAAGATATGTGCAGGATATATATATATATATATATATATATATATATATATATACAGGGTGCGGCACCTAAAACAGGTCACCTGAATAAATCGCTTGGTTTTGAAGATAGAAGAAAAAGGATCAGACCAAACTTACTTGATATCAAGGGGCTCGTAATCCGATGTCATTAATTTTTTTATAGGTGGAGACGTCAAGGAGATACGAAGATCAACTCTGTTTTTTTAAATGGAACGGTATGGTTTTTTATTTACATTCTGATAGTGTATTTCAAGACGAATACAATGACCTATTACGAAGGTCATTCAAGGTCACGCAAGGTCAACTGCAATAGAAAATAGAATGTCTCAAAGCACTCTTCGAACGCTACGACGATTTACATGTAACATGTTATGTACGTATTCGCTGCTACTTCAAGTGTTCAAAATGTCGACCTTGAACACCGAGACATAATCTAAAACGTTGCAATACCGATGATACCGCCTGACAAATTTCAGTTGTATCTATTACAGAGCAAGCTCTTTTTATACGTTCTTGCATATCAACTGTGGTTGTTGGTTTTTCGCGGTACACTTGTTCCTTCAATTTTCCCCACAAATAAAAATCTAGCGGTGTCAGGTCTGGGGAACGTGCTGGCCATTTATTACTTCCTGATCGACCAATCCAACGACCTTCAAATGTCCTGTTCAGTAATTCTGTAACATTTCGAGCCGAACGAGCAGGACATCCGTCTTGTTGGAACCACATGGACTGTCGCATGTCCAGTGATATGTCCTCTAACAATTCTGGCAAAACGTCTTTTAAGATTCTCTCGTATTTATGACTATTTAGCGTGCCATCGATGAAATATGGACCAATTATTTTATTACGAAGAAGGCCGCACCAGACGTTGGCAGACCAAGGTCTCTGCTTGTCCGCTTCTCGTAGCCATCGTGGATTATCTACCGACCAGTAATGCATGTTGCGACAATTAACTTGTCCGTGGTTTGTAAATGTGGCCTCATCCGTAAACAAAATTTTATTCAAGAACATTTGATCGTCTTGCAGTTTCCGTAGGCCCCATTCGCAAAACTATAAACGTTTTTGAAAATCATTTTCACTTAATTGTTGACGCAGTGAAATGTGGAATGGGTGAAATTTGTTAACTTTAAGTATTCGCAAAATACTTCGTTGACCGATGCCACTCTCGCGTTCAAGTTGCCTCGTACCAACATGTGGATTTTGTATTACGCTTGATACAATGTTTATCGTGTTTCCATCATCGTTTGCTTTTTTGGCTCGAGTGCGTTTTTTCTTATCCACGTTTCTAGTTTCTCGAAACTTTTTTATAATGTTTGCAAAGACAGAAAGCGAAGGACTATTACGATCGGTAAATCTTTCACCGTACACGCGTACCGCTTTCCTCGTAATTCTACGACATTCGCCATAAAAGATAACCATTTCCACTTTCTCTGCTATCGTGTAACGCATTCTTGAAAATTGAACACTCGGATTGAATATTTCGAAGCCGTACTCTGGTCGGTAGTCAAACTGCTAATAACATTTCTGGATACAGGTAAGCATACAATGCGATGGTATGTTTATTTATGTTCTGCGACCCTTACCAATACTTGGAAGAGCAGTATGCCAACAACCAGAGAAGACACAAAAGTATTTGAAGAGTGCTTTGAGACATTTTATTTTCTATTGCAGTTGACCTTGCGTGACCTTGAATGACCTTCGTAATAGGTCATTGTATTCGTCTTGAAATACACTATCAGAATGTAAATAGAAAAACCATAACGTTCCATTTAAAAAAACAGAGTTGATCTTCGTATCTCCTTGACGTCTCCATCTATAAAAAAATTAATGACATCAGATTACGAGCCCTTAAAAATATATGTGCATATCCACTAAATTTTCATTTTACTTTTTGATTCATTGTACAAGTAAAGTTACCATATAATACTGATTAGAAAGAAAAGAAAGAATTTTCCCCTATTATTCGTAATTGATAAATACACCCTTTATTTGGGCAGAAAAGTGCGCAGTATAGCGACGCCGCATTAAAGTGATCATTTCGTTTCAACACAGTCTGGATTTTATGTGCAATTCGGAGATTTAGTAAGACGTATGCAGGTTTATTGCGACATAACTCTGTTAATAACGATAGTAATAGCGCACACAGTTTCAATAACAGACCACAACACAGTCTCAATTCGAGAGAATTGATTACGCTGTCAATCGTAATTTGTCAATCCACCGGACACGCTTGTTATGTCGCTTATTATCAGTCGAATACGCACTTATGCAAAATCTATGCATCTATGCAAATACCGCGGGCTCTTATGCAGAACTCATGCAATATGCAAAATATAAATTACCTTTCTGAAATCGTTTAATGACAAAATAAATCTCTGCCCGGCCCCCAGAACATAGCTTATTCTCCACAAGAATATGCATTTGCATAAACATTCGTTGTCTAACGATCGGCTTTCACAGTCGAAAACGCGCAGTCACTTTAAATGGATGAATTCCATGTTTGCCAGTGGAATCAATTAGCATCGCGTTTCGTGGATCAGATTCTAACAGTATTAATTCGATCAGTGTTCAAGGCGCAACAACATCGTTTTGCGTAACTCGACGTAAGTCGATAAAGATCGGAAGAATTTTCACAGTTTTTCCCTGTTACGTCCGCTTAGAATTACACCGCTGCACAGTTGATATTAATTCTAATTAATACTTACGGCGTCGCAGGGCCGTTGGAAAAATCAATATCACTCGATCGCAAATTAGCTTGGCTACACAATTTAAAGGGTAACGAGTGCCGTGAGCAGATTCGCGAGTCTGGAACTACGATGACAATGAGTTATGTCGCGCCTGGTGCTGTTTCCCTCGACTTGCGCGGGTCTGGGTAAATTTTCCAAAAGCCTTTTCCAATTACGCTTTCGCGGAGGAATTTTTAATGACCCATTACTAGCATGATCGACTTTAAAAGAGTCTTATTTTCTCGTTCAGTCTGGCTGTCCCTTCTCATTCTCTATGATTTTTAAAACCGTGTGCAACAGTCAATATTTTCAAATTATTTCGTAGCCCCTTCTTCTTGAATTTGTTGATTATTTTATTTATCAATTATTTCGAGAATATATTGTTAAATATATATATTATTATTAAATATATTGGTATTCAATTAATTACTAAACATTTCGGTATTGATCATAGGGAATCATACGGAATGGAAATATTCTTGGTCGGTAGAAATGTTTAATTTTCGAGTTAGAACACCTGCGAGTGTAAAGGGTTAATAGCGAGGTATCCGGTGGATTGTGATTGGCTAGGGGTGCGGATTGAGATAATGGGGCACGGGGTGAAAGTGGGCAAGATGTAGGCGCTTTTCGGTGCGCGACGGTGAAACAGGTGAACTTAGCGAGAGGGTGAAAGAACACGTACCGGTGGTCAGGTTTTCGGGGTTGGTGGGGGACGGCGAGGAGAGAGAGAGAGACAGAGAGAGAGCAAGACACTCTGGGAGAGGGTTGAAGAGGGAGAGAGAGAGGGAAAGGGGGAGCATGGCGCAGGTGTGCGCCGGTAGCCCGGCCGCTGGCATGGTATTCTGCACACCTTAGGTGCGCGTGTGCGCCGAAAGAACGACACTACCAACACACAGAGAGAAACAGAGACAGTGGGAGAGTGTGAGCGAGATAGAGAGAAGCGTTGGTGTATATAGGTGCGCCTGTGCGGTACACAGCCACGAAGCCCTCCAGTTTGATCGCGAGGGAAGCGAGCGCGGCGCTAGCACACTAGAGAACCGAGAGGGGTTGGTATACTAGCTTCTGCTATCGCTATAGGGGAGGGGGTTGAACGGTGGTTCACAGTTAGAGTCGCAGTTCGAGACACTTTGGCCCACGATACCGGCCAATCGGAGTGGGGGTTTCATACGGTTGTACAGAGGACAGCTTCGGTAGCCGAGCTAACAAATTGACAAGATTGGTCTGGATTAAGCGGTAGACAATGGGGATGAAAGATAAATTTGTGCAGCTACAAGTTGATTGGCTCGTGTTTGGTTCTGGGTTAATAGACGAAGGCTTGGTAGTCCAAATAATATATAGACAAGTTTGGTCTGGGTTAGATGATGTACGATACGGATGCAAGACGGATTGGTTAGAGAATGGTTAGCGCTAGGCGAAGTAGATGAAGCTAACAAATGGACAACATAGGTCTGGATCGAGCACCAGCCAATTAGAGACGAAAGATAGATGGTGGTTTGCTAGGCCGTAAGTGGACAAGTGGATTAAGCTGGCAGACAAGTGGGATTAGGTTTGGATTAGACGGCATACAATAAGGATGAAAGGTAGATTGATAAATGGATGTCTCGGTGGGCAGGGAATAGACAAGTAGATTAGAGAAGCAGGCAAGTGGAGTTTAATCCGGATTTCGGCGACGTACAACAGGGAAAGTAGGTAGATTGATAAATGGATAATTTGCTAAGAATGGGGTAGACAAGTAGATTAAACATGCAGACATCTGGATTAGATGGTAGAGTATAGGGATGATGGATAGATAGATGAACGTTTGCTGGATTGTATGTAATTGCAAGTTGACTAGTCAGGGAGACAAAGAGGGTTTAGGTCTGGGTAGGTGATAGACAGCGGTGATGAAAAATAGATTGCTAGAGGCTTAATGGATAGATCACTTATTTTAAGGTGCTCCGATGAACCTCTGTTCAAGTAGAAACGTAGCTGCATAGTCAGACACCGAGTAGACAAATCAGTTAGGATCACCAAGGGAGCCACGTAGCTCGGAGTTAACTTCCAATTACGTAGCTAGGTGGCTAAACATCTGAGCAACGAATAGATAAATCAGTTAAGTTGTTCATTGGACAGACAGCCCCAGGTAATTCCCTAGGTATCCAGCTAGGCAACTGAGTACTTAACCAACAAATAGACAGATATTCTCAAAGCAGATAGGCATCTCCTCGTCAGCTCCCCAGGTATCTCCCATGAAGATTACACGATTACAGTTGACGACTCTTTCACCTGGCAGCAACATCTTCGAGTTAGCTACGCAGACATCGACCCTACAATTAGATATTTTCAAAGCAGACATCTCACCTGAAGATTGAACAATTGTTTCTCCGCAGAGAAGGACACGTCCACCATTGACAATGGCAGTCCGTTCGTTCGGTGTGTTCTGGTTCAGGTGGATAGTAGAGAGGCAGGTAGGCATGCAGGCAGCGATGCAGGCAGCCAGCCAGCCAGCCAGATGGCGAGGGTAGGAGCAAGCAAGGTGGGCGGTCGAAGGGGTAGTAACGGATAGTAAGGGGAGATCGGGGGTGTTCGGAAGGGGATGCCGGAGGTGGCGGCGTACAGGGGGCGGCAGGCTGGTGCGTCAGAGCCTGCAGTGAGCCCGGCAGTGAGGCGAAACGTTGGGCTCCGCGCGGGAGTCTCGTGGCCGCCCGCCTTTTCTTTTAAGTCGGGGTGCCTTTTTCCTTACACCCACCCCCCGCCCCTCTTTTCGTCGCCCTCGCGGTTAACTACGGACCCATATCGTTGTCGTCGTCATCGTCATCGTTGTCGTCGTTGTCGTCGTCGAATCACCCGTTGTCGGATGATCTCGTCGCTATCTTTTTCGTCGGGAAAAAGATAGAGAGCGATAGAGAGCGATAGATAGAGAGGGGCAAGAGGCTCTCGTGGTGTGCATCAAATTCCGTCGTCCAGTTGGTGGTGGTGGTGGTGGTGGTTGTTAGTTCGTTCGTCGCGCGATCGTTCCGTATCGTCAACGCGATACGATCTTCGTCGACAACGGTTGGTCTCTTCGGCGTGTCCTCTTCGCCGTCGTCTAGCGGAAATCCGATCGTCGCGAGAACTGTAGAAGAAATATAGATATACATATACATAGAGAGAGAGAGAGAGAGAGAGAGAGAGAGAGAGAGAGAGAGAGAGAGAAAGAGAAAGAGAGAGAAAGAGAGAGCGAGAGAGAGCGAGAGAGAGAGCGAGAGAGAGGGAGAGGGAGAGAGAGAGAATCGACAACCGGGACATTCTCGCGACGGGACAGTGCGGCAGAGGACCAGGTTCCGCATTCGGGGATCGTTCTGCAGAATCACACCGGTGTGCGTGACCTCCCGTCCACATGACACCGTTTGTTTCGCATGTCCGGTGCGTGTGCGTCAGTGCGCGTCGTGTTCTGCTCTGAAGACCTGGTCCTAGAACTCTCGCGACCCCAACCTAGTGGTTTACTTGTTCGCTCCCGAATCCGGGGAGATTTATAGTGGAACCGAGATTCTTAGCTGTTCAGTTCGCGGCTCCAGGACGTCTGGCGCGGAACGGATCAGCGGAGGCGATTCGGCACCGCGGGACTCTCTGCAATGCCAATGTCAATGCTAGCTGGAAGACGGTCACGGTGAAATACGCTCGCGTTCTTTCCAGCTTGGCTGGCTGCTGGTGTGGCCGAGGTAAATGGAAACCGATTACGCGAATAGACGACGAAGGTGGCTAACGGGCCGTGTACGAGTGCGAGAGAGAGACGGTCGCGGGTGATTTATGATCGAGGGTGTTTTTGATCGGTGAATCTGGTAGTCGAGGACGATGCTGTTCGGATTGATCGCCACCCTCGTGTGCGAGAGAACCTCGCTTTCACGGTGCAGAGGTGGTTTTTGTTCGATTCATCCGCGCTTCTCGAACCGAGAAGCTGTGGGTGCCGCGTGTGGTTCTGTTGCCCGCGACCTCTCTCACGCACCGCCAATGCGGCTGAGATCGCGCGATCTCATTGGCTGCAATCGTGCCGTGGTGTCGACGATGGGTACGTCCAAGTTCGATGCTCGTGCCGCGCCGCGCCGTGCCGACGTTGACGCGTGCACTCTCTACCCTGTCATGTTTGCCACATTTGCAACATTTTACTTTAACACGATTTTTCTCCTTCACCGCGAAATTTAGGATCTCGAGGACACGGATTTTATGGGAAAGTCAGTCTACCGAACTGAACATTTTTCTGTAACTTCCTGGATACCTTGTTTCCGTGCGGTACAGTTTTTATAATTTTATATTCATTTTTACTCTTCTTTGTTCTTCCGGTTTCCAATTGAACTCGGTGCTTTGAAAACCTTGATTGAAATGCGTGTTTCACGACCTGAACATTTTTGTGCACGATCCTCGAGCCTCATTGAAGCGCAGCGAACGTCTGACAAATTTATTCTTAGTGTAGCTATTACGAATTTCTAATCGCATTCCTCATCTCCCCTCCCGTCGTCTTTCACTCGCGAAGTTAACGAACTTCGGAACTTCGGAGCAGTAATCGTATCTGATTGAAAAGTGGGTTTTCCAAGTTGCACAAATTTGTGTGTGTATTCAACCGTAGCAAACATTTCGCTAAGTTACATTCCGTAGTCTAGCCATGAAAAATTCCCATTCATTTTCCTCAATCTTCCTCTTATACTTTATGAAAGAACATACTTCGCGGCTTTGAAGAAAACAATTATGCCTCCCCCAAAAATGACTATATCTCTTTGAAAATTTTTCTACGCGTTCCTCGAAGCCTAATTTGACAGTAAAAAAATGTACACAACCATCCCTTCCCTCACCCACCTTTTCCGCTTTCCAAGCGAACGTACCTCGCAGGCTCGAAGAAACAACCGTATCCCCCGCAAAAATGACTGTATCGGTTTGAAAATTTTTGTCGACATTTCTCGATGCCTAACTTAACAGTGAAAAATGTTTCCCAAATATCCGATCGGTGGTTTGACCAAGAAAAATCGGTAGTGGCGCAGATGGTGGTCGCTCCTCCAGTTTCCAAGTGAACGAACTTCGGCCGGCGACCGACTGGCCACTCGAGAATCATCGTCGAGTATTTTCATCGCGTGCGTGTTGTGCCGCGGTCTGGCTCGCGTGGACTGGAATGATTTCTCGTTGTAAATCGCCGAGTTGATAGCGATCGCGATACAAAGAGAGCGATTCCGCCGCCGCCGGCCGCTACCACATCTCTCGCTACGAATCGAGGCCTCGTGGCTCGAGAAACACCGCCAGTTCACCGCCAGTTCACCGTCAGTTCACCGGTAGTTCACCGTCGTCGGTTCACGGAGAAAACTCACGCGACCCTCGAACCGTTCGAAAAATTACGCTGACCGTACAGTGTCGATTCAGTGACGTTTCAAGGTGTGAATCAGCCCTGAAATACGTTCGCGATGTTTCACTGGGGTGCTGCAGGCTTCCGGTGCATCCTCTGACCTCTCGCGAGGTCACCTGCAACGCCAACTGCAACGGTAGCTGCAGTTCCGCGAGTCTTGCTCAGGGAAAATTACTGGAACACCGCTTACTCGCTCCGTTCGCGGTGGAAAACTACCTTGCTTGTGTTTATAGACATCGTAAAAATCTTAACTGCGGATCTCCATTGTTACGCGATCAATCTTTTAATTTCAATTGTTATTTCTCGAGGTAGGATATACGTATACATTGATTTTGTATCTACGGAAGCATATACATTGCACGCGATCTCGGAACTAGATTTTTCGTGATCCGATTCATGCGTTGATCTGAATATAAATGCTCCGTTTTTTTCAATGCATGATGGCCGAAGTGTAAAGTGAAATTTGGCGAATTATTATGCAGCGGGAACTTTTCGAGAATTATTTCTCGAGTGCACGTGAGGCTTGAATTGAGCAGTGCGCCAAAAAGAGGAGGGTACCTTACTGACCTAATTTTTAATTTATACTGTTTCACTTTGGATGGTCGTACTTCTTTATCTTCCACCTTTCACAGTTCATCGTGGACGTATTATCCTCGGCGATGGTCCAAAATGAGGAGGTGTAAATTGAAATTGATCTCGAATAATTAAATAACTAAACACGCTACGTCTTACATCAAGAAAGTGGTCGCCGTTCCAATTAACCGAGTTTGTTCGAATCAATGAGAGCTTCGTCAAATCGACGTCCAGACCGGAAGTGTCTCCTCTAGCGTTGTCTCGAGGTTTTCGGTCGTTTCGAGGCGGAGCGGAGCGTATAGGAGCGAGCGGAGGCGGAATAGCTGGCCTCGGCCGAGGAAACGATAGGCCGGAGGGCGTAATCAAGGTCGTTGATTCGAGCTTTCTCGTTCACGCGACTGGCTCTCGCAGTTCCTCGACTGCACCCGGTGTGCAACGGGTGCAACGGGTGCAGTGGGTGCAGCGGGTTTCCCTTTTTTCGTGGCACGCGAACAAAGAGCCGATGCCTCGGCTCCGACAATTTCCACGCGAGCCGCGGTTCTCGGACTTGTACACGTGTATATCCCTCTTCCGCAATCGATACGCCCGATGCGATGGCTATTCATCAGCCGTCGCCGTCGTCGACGTCGACGTTGGAACGCGAGCGGTTTCTGTTGTCTTTCGTTTCTTTCTGATTACCGCTATTCACTCGCGATTGTCTTTGCTAAATAATTCGGTCAATCTGCTTTTCCATTGTGGCTTCCGGAAGTGATTGAACGCTGTTTTCTATTATTTAACAATCCATGGCTAACCCCCTGTGCGCCGCGGAGCGCCGTTCAAAAAATTGGGTCAGTGTTTCGAATGAATCGTGGCTACAATAAAATCTTTCTTCGAACAAGATTTCGTGTTCGTGTACAAAGTATTCGTATGCACTTTAAAAACGAATAACTTTTCCAAAATTGGGGTAAATAATTTTGTTTTAAATTATTCTCCAAATTGATCGCAATTGCGAAGGAAAAAGAAAAGATCACGATTTTTAAAGTTTTTATCTGTGCCTGTAATAAAAATTTAGAAGGTGCATTTACGAATAGTTTGTACACACGCTCTAAGCAGATTCGGCAGGCCATGGTCAGACACACTCGCACGCGGTACTCTGCGCTTCATAAAATTCCGATTTTTTTCGGAAACGAGATGTCTGGCAAGAAAATTATTATTCCACGTTCCCGAGTTACGTATTTTATGTTGCAATTAAAAGCGAAGATCTTTCGATGAAGAGTGATCGGAGCAGTTGGAATTGGCGCTTGTCACAGTTTCGTGAAAAAAAGTGATTTGATTTCCCACGGCAGCAGCCGACACTCTCGAATTTGATAACTTTTCGCATTTATCAGGTTCAATAACGTTCTGTGTCGGTTTAGCGTGACCGTGTATGTCACGGGCATCAGCGGTAGGGGGTTAGGGCACCGTGGCGGATCAAAAAGGTATAGGTTCTCTTTGTACGAGACTCGCAAAAAAAAGAAGAGCAAACAGGCGATCGATGGGACGTTTTATACTTTATTTAACTAGAAAATAAACTGCAAAACGGTGGCTGCTGTACTAAAAACAATCGTGTCATTCCTGGCCCCGAAACCCCCACAAAATCGATCCATTCGGTTAAACATTTATAGTGTCTATCCTTTAACTGTTTCCAAAGCGTTTGCTAATTTCTGTGCGGTATACTTATCACTTTTTTGAGTGGACGTTAGTCGACGGGTTAGGGAAAATGCAAAATTGATCGTGTTTTCTATGGTTTAGCCAAAGAAAAAATTATGTCATCAGCCATGCATGCGTCGAAGGTTTCTAGGTTCATAGGATTAGAAACGGCCTCGTCGTATTCCAGCGACTCTAATTCATCGGCGAACCACACGGAGATGTAGACGCTTATTGCGAAATGTCTCGCATGAATTCTTGAATGTCAGCCACCGAATGCGCCCCATTCGGCTGGAAACCGGAGGTCTTGACGCATAAAGGCTGCTGTTCTCCGGCTCGTCTCTTCTAAATGTAGATCCGGAAGTGTTCGGCCGCTTTTAGGTGTTAAGAATCAGTTTGAAACGTTCTTATTAGTAAACATGCGGATCTTCGTGCGAAACAGAGATTTTCGCCATCATTAGTTTCAAGACTCCAGCAGTTATTTATTTTGTTTTCTAATCATTTCAATAAGAAAATAATATTAACGAGGATCTCGAATTCTTCCGTCTTCAGATTTATGTTTAACTTATTTATTTTTATTAGGCGTCTAATATCTGTTCCACAATCTTTTCATGGACCCTATAATTTTCTCGAGGGTTTTACACCCTTTTTATACACCTCGTAAGTTTATCTCGAGCTCTAGAATCTGTTAACAGGCTCTACTAATTGTATTTATTTTTATTAGGTACACATTTAACGGGTACACATTGTGAAAAATCCATTTTTGTCGTAACACGTTCGCGTGAATTGAATTTCATTATTCTTGTAAAATTTTCATTTACTCTACGGTCTACAACGGTCGGTAATCGCTATAATCAATTTAAACTGCATAGTTTCTCTCACCTTACCTACACGGCTCGATGGGATTTTTGCAGAACGTTTCGACAGTAAACGAACCTATGTTTCACAGGACCAATCTGCACAAATGAAAGAAAAATTCGCAGAGAGCGTTTCGTGTTGCAATTGCGTGCGTAACAGTCGGTACAACCTGCGAACGTGTTAATTACTTTCTAATTTTACCGATACGATCTCGAAACTCGTTTCGAACACCTCGGTCCAGTATGCGTATTCTAGTTGAGCGATCACGAACATGATACTGAAATTGTATATTATAGAAGGCGACAGAGTTCTTCCTCTTGTTTCAATTTTTTTTCTCTCGTGAAGTTCAAACTTCTTTGCGGCCTTGAACACTCCGCGCGCTAATCATATTTGGGGTGCAATTTCCTTGTCACCATCCCAGCGCTTTATCAACAGCTGCAACCTTTCCGAACGTAGTCCAATATTTGCGCAGCAAGTATTTAGACGCTGGCAGGAACCGGCACACGAAAGCGAGTTCCAATTACTTGGAGACTTTCTGCCAGACCAAACGCGACGAAACCGATACTTTACGGAAGTTAACGATCTCACATATTTGTTGAGGCAAAAGTGCAGTTCTGCACCGGTATTCTATGTTTGCAGAGAGCCATCTCTCTCTTGAGCATCAATTTTTCGTCCCAACATTTTCATTCCGAATTTTCGTTAATTAATTTCAATTTTCCAACACTTTTAGAAAGATTTCCCATCATTCTTTAAAACCCTTTAAAAGTTCACAAAGTGTCCTTCGATACCTCGAAATTCACTGTTCCAAATTGAAGCATTTTTGCGCACGTACCTCCCAGGTATTTTCCAATCTACCTCGCGTTACAAATACACATACAGCCCTCGTTGAAAATGACGTACCTCTGGCAAGAAAATATTTCCAGTTCTTTCAAAATTCCTCATCGAGAAAGCACCGTGTATGCTTCAAGATATTTTTCAATCTCACGTACAGATGTATCCACAGTTTAAAATGACGTACTTCTCGCAGGAGAATGTTTTCAATTTTTCGAAATGTCCTCCTCGAATAAAGGAAAGTATTTCCGGAGCTATCGACGCGGTTATGGTCGTCCAGGCGCAATAGTCGCGTCGCGAAAGCTTCTCGGCTTCCCGGACAAGTGGCGCGGGTATCGGCAAACACGGTTCCCGTCGAGTAGGACAGTTTATTGCTCGTACAAATAAGTCTTGAGGGCATTTTGTTCAAACAATGGCGAGTTCGCGGGATCGATCTGCCGGTAAGTCACGTCTTACAAACGTGACGGGGTTTATCGAGAGCCCATCGACCCAGGACAAATTAAACAACACCTCCTCCTTATGTAGTCTGTATCCTTTTAAATTGAGACGCAACGTGTCCGGCTCTTCTCGCCGTTATTCCCGCACGTGGTGCGACAGGCTCTCTTTGTTTGGCAGACTTCTCGTTTCTCTCGAGCCAACCCCTCTCCGCGCTTCTCAACCCTCCAGCCCTTCGCTCTCTTCATCCCGCAACCCTCCATCGCGACATTAGAAAAGGACCTGTAGCATTCCTATCGCCGATGCTAGACACGCCCGCTCATAAACGTTGGCTACGGCTAATTGGCCTTGAATTCGTATTCACCATGCTTTTCGCGATTTTAAATGCGAATACTGCGATCTCCTGCAGACTTATGCCGTGTGCAAGCCATTAAAATGTAGAAAATTTGCCCGATGTGGAAACGAAGACAGGGTTTCGTTAAATAATTTATGCGAAGACTTTTCTACACATTCCTCAAAGCCTTCTTTATTTGTGGTATAAATGTTACAACTTTCTGTCCCGCGGTTTCGCTATTAAAAATTCCGAAAATGGCTACTTTCAATAACCCTTAACCCTTCGATATGGTCTCAAAGAAATGATCATGCTCTATTAAAAAATTAATCTTTCGAGCTGAAAATTTGTCTGCAGCTACCTCAAACCTATGTCCAATTACGGTAAATTTATTGTAATTTTCTATCCACGGTTTAGCCAAGTAAAATTTTCACACCCCACCCTTCCTCCCGTATTCCCCAAACGAACAAATTTTGCCCGTTTGAAGAAATGATTATACCATGCTAAAAGATTTGTTTTCCAAAATGAAAACTTTTGTGTACCATCCTCGGAACCTCCTCGAGCAACCAGTAGAGTGTAAAAAATCCCTCCCCACCGGTGCAGCCGGGGAAATTCCCGAAAGCGATGGAAGTTCGCGCTGGACCAGCTCCTTCAGAGGATTAATCAACTAATTCCGGGCCGGTTAATGAAGTTTTCAACGGCGTAACTCGGCGCTTAAATGAAATTCGAGGGAAGCATTAATCACAGAAAGGGATCAGGGGGTCGATGATTCGTTGTCGGACTACCGACGGGGCGGTTCTTGAGAATAAAATTTTTCAGCGTGTGGCGGGCGGAGGAAAGTCGTTCAAATATTTGGAGCAAAGTAAACCAACGCCTCTTATTTTAATCCAGGATCTCCCGGGTCCACCAGCAGCTATCTGTCCTGGGATAGCGACGCCGCCGTTAGGGGCTTAGGATCGTTCCGTTTGTTTCGAGGCCGAGGAAAAATTCTCGTTAATCCGTGTTCCGTGTAATTCCGGGCTGTTTCTGTCCCGCTTACCCCGGATTATCGAGATCCCCGGTTCCTCGGTTCTCTCTCTCCCTCCTACGACGAGTATTTCCGTCGGTCCGCTTCTCACCGTCACCGTACGTCGACCAACGCGGAAGAATCGCATCTTCGCTCGGACGGGAAGAACGAATTGCATCTTCCCTCGGACCATCACATTGCAACGCGAAAGATTCGAAAGATTGCGCTGTTCCATCTCGAAAATATTCGTGACGTCCCTGGACGTTTTTCTGCCATCAATTCCTACGGCCACCGCATGGCTTATTCTCGGGGATTTTTCACGTTCGAGCGAGGAAGCTTGCAATTTTTTAAAGATCAGAATTTTCCACGTTGGTTCCCGGAGGCTTCTTGGAAAATGTGAGCCTTGGACAGCGAATGATTTTGATGTCACAGTTTCTCTTCTATCCTCAGCTTGAGTCGAACTACTTGATTTAATTGTCGAGAATTTAGATTCCATTTTTTGACAATTTGGATTTCGATGATTTTTGAGCTAAGAATTAGAGTCATCGATTGATTTTAGTAATTTTGGATAAAAATTACGAAATGCTTCGCTTTGGTTTGCTTCGTTATAGAAATTCTATCGATCCATGCATTTTTTATTTTGTAGGTTTCTGTTATTGGTTTGTACTACTATCTTTCTTTCATGAGAGGCGAGAAAATTTTTGAGTTAATTCGATATCCAGTGAATTATTAATAATACACGCACGCTGCTGGTTCAATGCGCGAGGCCAGTAGCTTTTCACTATGATATTGTTCTATAAAGTTTAACTGTTCTCGTCTGCCAATGTGGCACAGAACTACCGACTGAGCAAGTTTCATTATATCGTCCTATAACAATATTATCACCTCTGGTTGCTCGTGAACTCGCAGCTGGTTGAACAATAAAAAGCGTACTACTAATACTGGCGAAGTTGCGCGTCGATTTGTGTTCTAATTTATTAATTTCCAATGTTATCACTTTGTTATATTGTCTTAAACGAATAATAAGAGAAAGAGAATCGTTCAATTTCAATAGAAAATAAAAATACTTTTCCTGGTATTATTTTTCTAAGACAGAAATAACAGAGCTGTGTAAACTTCGAGTTATTATTTCTTATCAATGTTTTAAATAACAATCGCTCCGGTAGAAGATAACAAAGCGAGCACGGGGGAATGGTATTTTTGTGTAAAATAAACGACGAATAACCAAACAACCAAGAGCTGAAAACAGTCTCATTTATCCTAATTTTCTGTAACAAGCGAAACCTGTTCAAAAGCAAAAATAATATTTTCTTGTTTGTCGCACAAGAGCGTCATAGAACAACGGAAATATTTATTGTCGGTCGCATACGACCGACGAGACAGTCAACCTGTTCAACACATTGCGTGCCACGTCATTCGTATATGAATGACACCAACGTTTCCGGCCGGGCTGCGTCATTCATGTATATATGATGTGTACATTCAGCTAAAAATATATATATGTGCACTCGCTAAACCGAGTGCATGTACAAGACTAGTAAACAAGTAATAAATTCAGAATACTGGACGGGCAGATATATTTTTGCTACGAATTTGCTGTTTCCATTTTTATATCAAAATCATCGAAAAACTTGTTGAGTGGTGACTCTGAGGCACTATTAAAAATTGCTTGTAAACATTTAAGTTGATTGCGGATGTTTCATGTAATTTTTCAATTTTTGTAGACAAATTTGGAGAAACTGGAATCACATGAAATCTTTCTTCCAGTGGGAGTAGCCTTTGCAGATCTAAAATACATGAAAATAGTACCGAATTCTATCGAACATTATAAGTTCAGATTTTTTAAAAAATTTTATCAGACGGAAGAGAGATGTTTAATTTTACAGTTAACCTTCTCTCTGTGTACGGGGCGCAGATGGGGTGACAGAAACGGAAATAAAAAGTCGACGAATGGAAAATTTCCAAAAGTATTCTAGGAATGCTATCTGTTTAAGTATTGTATGCTTATCATTTAAAAATCAATAAAATTCCAGAAATACTTATGCAGACAAATTGTTTCTTTACACTTTGCTCCAAAAAGGAATTACTCCAAAAAGGAGTTAACATTAGAATATGTTATATCTGTGCAGGGCACAGAGAATAGGTTAAAATAGCTTCGACTGCAAAGGGTGAATCGAATGACTAGCTCCCAGCGATCTGTGCGATGTCACATCTGGATCCTTGAGGAGGCAAAATGGTGAGAAGCGGTCCGAAGGGGATGGTTGTCAGAAAGGGGAGGTTGTATAGCGTATAGGGTGGGGATAGTGATTGTTCTGACTGGTTTCACTGATCCGTAGATGCCGGTCGAGCGGGCTAAACGGCGAAGATCTATCCGTCGCGATTAATCGGCGTGCCGGTTCTCTCTCGGGGATGTCGATCTTAAGGAAAAGGAAGGCGGCGACGGCGGCTGTAAATCGAGTTCGCTCGTGGTTCGGTTCAGTTGTGG
Source organism: Lasioglossum figueresi (assembly GCA_028455805.1). Lineage (NCBI taxonomy): Eukaryota > Metazoa > Arthropoda > Insecta > Hymenoptera > Halictidae > Lasioglossum > Lasioglossum figueresi. The sequence goes on from CM052193.1 coordinate 1,495,983, forward strand.
TCGTCCTCGTCTTCGTCTTCGTGTTGGTCTGCGTCGGGAAGAACGGCCGTGAGACGACGGGTTGGCTGGCTTCAGGCCAACGGAGGTATAGTTTGAAAGGGTGAACGTGAAAACCAGGTGGGAAAGTGGGGGTGGTGGACCGGTGGAAGGGTTGATTTCGGTGCACGGTGAACGGTGAACGGTAAAACGAGCCATCCGGGTGTAAATAGCAGAAGCTGTGGAATATCGAAGAGAGTAATCCGCCGCGAGTGACACGACGACTTTGTATCGGCAGAAGAGTATCAGTGTTTTCTTATCCGGGGAATAATATAGTTGCGAAAGGGTTTTTTTTTGTCGGTGTTCGGTGGTTGGATTATCATAGTTCTGGGCGCGGGTGTGCGCGGCAAGATGCGCTCGCGACGCCGCGACGGTGGCTGAACGATTTTAAAGACGAGTGGCTCGTATACAGCCCTCGATTTTACGCCTGCAAGCTCGACTCTTCGCCGCCCCTTTGAACCGCCCTCCAGAGCCTTGAAGAGGCTGCACGCAACGCAATACTGCCCCGGTTCGTCGCTCATCTCCTCGGCTGCGATCGTCCGACACGCGGAACAGGTGAGATACACGCTACATGTGCCACCACCTTGGACCACACTACTGGATACTCGTTTATGCACGCTGCACTGTGTCGCCAGGACAATTACTCGTGTTAGCGCTCGGACACTGTTTCTGTGTGTTTGTTGGTGTTGTAGAAGACGGCATGGTTTCAGTATCGTGTTACTTGGTGTGCTACGTTTTTGTGTACCTTCCTCCAAAGCCTGATCCAATTGTAGCTGACATTCCACGAATCTGTGTTCAACTGTTCTGCCAACGAACATTTTTACTCACATTTCCCTTCTCACGAAAACATGAATTTTTGTACATACTCTTCAAAGTCCCATTTAATCGTAGTAAAAGTTGTAGAGATCGATGTTCAGTGGTTTAGTCGTAAGAAATTCCTATAGAAGTAGGTTCAACAGACTAACTCATAGCGCTGATCCATCTACCAAGAGACGTCTAAATAAATTATTGTGTCGCATTGAAAAATGAATTTTCCAGTGCCGAAAATTTTTGTATATCTCCCCGAATACCCCGTTCAATAATAGCGAAACTTTCAGAAATTCCTCCCCGGTAGACAGTAAGTAAATCGTGGCCGAAGTCCGAGCGATATCGTGGGTGGTCGAAATTTCGAATTAGCGAAAAAGAATTAGTCGAGTTACAGTACAAAAGCTTCGAGCCGCGAAGTTTGGACAGTTTCCCAATTTCATGTCAGAGATACTGAACTCCCCGCTAATGGATGAACCCAATCTTTCCGCAATCTGTGCCGTTCGGCGTGGTACTGTGTCAACTGAAGTCTTCTGAAGTGGTTCATTATTAAAGCCTACCGGCTCTGCGAGCTTCAGAGAGATACGAGTCTCCAGCTTCTCTTCGTCTCGAATCCAAAGTTTCTTGGGGGGACTCGCTCGAAACATCTTCTCTCGAACCAACGAGCCGAGATCGTTCGTAATAATTACACGGTAATGCCGGGGGGTTGTCGTATAAAGAATGCGACGAATTTTTCGCAAATTTTGCACGAACCTCCTGCGAAATTGTAACACGCGCGACCCGTATTGCGAACGAGAAACGACCGTCGTAAATACTCGCGTTAAGTCCCCCGGGGGAATTATAATCATAATAATTCATCGGCGCTGGTTCTTCTATGAGAGTTCTTTGTTCGAGGATAACCAGTATTTTGTGGATGCTGCGCCGAATATACTGCAGCGAAACACAGAAAACGCCGAAATAGTGCTGAACTATAGACGAGGACAGTGGGTTATAAGGGGATGATGAGTTTACTCGTCGTTCAGAGTCTGCTGACGACTCTAAAAAATTTTTCATATACGTAAACTCTGCGAATTATTCATTGAATTTATGATTCCTAGCCAGCTCTTTTAGGATTCGTATTGGTGCAATATTTTAAGGCTTTGCAATTTTTGTGGCCTCTACCAATTTTTATAGAACCTCTAGAATTTTTCCTCATCTTTTCTACATCCTTTTTATACACCTTGTAAGTTTGTCACGAGCATGTTACGAGCCAGGGCCGCGAGCAAGGCGAGTGGCCGGCGAAGTGTTATTACCCTAGGAATAAGGAATCAATTTGTTAGTTGAAGATGCGCGGACGAACCTGATGCGAAATTAGGGAGTCGCTAGGAATGTTAGTAGGGGCCTCGTAACTGATATAATCTAATTGTTACAACCCGAGCGGTAAGGTTGTATCTTGTGGGAACGTTCTATTACTCTATTAGGATACAGGAACGATAATTGAGGGTTTAGCGAGTTTACACGAAATTATCAAAAAACACAAATATATTCAACCAATGACTGTGTTACATGTGTAATTGTCGCGAATGAATAAGATGAATTGAAAGAAAGGTGTTGTTATCTAAATTCGGATGCTCGGTTTTAACGGACTGGCAATGCGGGGGTCCGTAATAGATTTTATACCGGACTCGCGGAATCTATACGGTTAACGTTGATACGAAGGGGAACTTTAGCCCGATCTCACTGGAAGTTGTCTCTACGAGATGCAGCACGACGCGACAAGCACTAGAATTTTGTTGACAGCCTCTACCAATTTTTATAGAAGCCCTAGAATCTTCAGGGTTCAGAATATTCGGAACACGACTCGAAGTTTTCCTCTAGAGGCGATTATGCTTCTTTTTACGAGAATTGAATTCGTTTGCGAGACTCGGACCCCAAGATACAGTATGCAAGTCCGCGATACGAGGAAGCCATTGTCCTCTTGCAAAAGAGAGCGTAAGATTCGAAAAGTAGGCAGCGTCTCTTTGAGTGGGAGTGCGGCGCCATAACCGACGGCAATTACTTCCGGTCGATGGAGACCCCGGTTATAATTAGTCTTCGAACTTCCCGCGAGATTCTCCCCCAGCCCTAATCGAAAATTACCGAAACTGGCGCGGGCCGTGTTTCCCTCGGCAATTACTCCGTCACAGTGGTACCGAGTTTCTCGAAAATATCGACCGAGCCGATGAATCCGAACAACTGTGGCTTCCGGAATGGTCTGTGGAATTGCCGTTGGAGACTCGCCTCGCTCCGCCGAAGTCGAAGAGAAAACGATATGCATACGAAATCGCGAGCGAGCGTGTTTCGAACGATTCACCACCGTTCGGGAACGGACTATTGATCCCCCTTTAAAAATATCTGGAAATCAGCGTAATAATAGCCGAGGTTTCAGCCGAAGATAAAGTGGAGACTAGCTCTCTCTCCTCGTCCTTGTTGTCCTGGCTGCCGCGACGAAAACATCACGCGACGCTCGGAACTTGGACAGGAAGAAAACTCTCTCGCTTCTCGGCAAAAGGTTCTCGCGATATAACCCGAGAAAATTCGACCGAGGCGCGCGAGGCTCCTCGGTCGCGTAAGCCTCAAGATGATTTATTTCCTTCGTAAAGAAGATCCTTCGGTCCTATTAAGGAAAGGAGGACGCGTGCGACGTTATGGTTGCTGCAGGCTCATGCCACTTTTAGGCTTCCGACAACAGACCTTTTTCCGCGATAAAAATCACTGCTGCACCGCCCTCGCCAGATTTTTCTCGGTAACAAATATTTCGTACGCCGTACAATTTTTAGGGAGGCCTTGTCAATGTTTTTTATTAGCTCCGGAATTATTTTATAGGCTACATTATTTTTATGTACGCTCTGCTGACTTTTTTGTGAGTTCTAGAATTTTTTACAACTCTATTTTTCGGATAGTCCCCAGACGTTTTCCAAGGCTCCCACAAATTTTGCCATGGTGCTCTAGAATTTTTCAGATAGTCTCTAGACATTTTCCGGGGCTCCGACAAATTTGTCCACGTTGTTCTACAACTTTTGAGAGAGTCTACAAAAATTTTCCAAGGCCCCCTCAATTTTTTCTCAGTCCTGATCCTCTTGCAGCGTACAAAGATGGTCTCCGCGTGGCCGGCCAAACGCCCTCGTTTCCTGGTCGCGTCCGATCGTAATTCGAAACGGTCTCGGTCTTAAAGCCAGAGTTAAAAGAGCAATTTCAAGTTGTGCATTAAGTTGCGCGACAAGAAAAGTTTATTGGAGTCTCGGGCGGTGGTAGCTGGGCACGCGACAGCACGCAACGACACAACGAGCAAGCAATCCGTTCCATAAAACCGGCCTCGAGCAATTTCGTCGGGGGTAACAGTTCGCGGGGCGGTTACACGCTGTGTTACATTCACCATTTCCCGGAGTAATCTCGCGTCTCGTTCAATTCGTTGGCCTGGAAATTCCTGCGACGTTCTAACGATCGGGAATTCGAAAATTCGAGCGGTCGATCAGAGGCGAGCCAAGCGGCACAGCCTCCCGCGTCGAGTCATCTCAATTAAACGACAGCTTCGACGGCCGCGCGTTCGCCTGAACCAAAACAAGCAATTGTCCCTGGTGTCGGGTTCCGGCCGGGTCGGGCCCGGGCCAAATCCCGGGGAATTAATTCGTTTCTCCTCGGGATTAATGTCATTTCTCGTAGCAGTAATTCACCGGCACCGGTCCCGGGTACGCGCGACACGCCGAATTTACAAGCCACCGGTGGCCCGACTTGTTTTTACCGAAGAACCCAGTCGCGCAAAACCGCCCTCGTTACGCCACCCCGTGTCGTATTTAACTGCACCGAACAGTCTCATTCGGGCTGCACTCGTTCCGTTGTCTTCCCCGTTACTGTTCCTCCTGTCAATAATCCCGGGCAGGATCAATTATGCGCTCTGCAATTTGTTCGGAGGGCGGAGGACCTCTGTCGAGGACCCTCGGAATTTTTCCACAAGCTCCGGAACTTCTGGGTAGACGTTACAATTCTTCGCGGTCTGCAATTTTGTCCAGGGAACTCGCAGTTCCATCCGGGCAGGATCAATTGTGCTATAGGGAAAGAATATTAACGCTAAATGCATTCCACGTAATGTTGAAATAACAAGCACTATCTAATAGTTCATTTTTGACAATATCGTGCAAAATTACATTGAGTTATTTAGATTACCATAATGTGACGTAAAATAATTCATAAGTTCACTTCTTTTTGAAAATTTTCACTTGGACCGCTTTCACGATTATGGGCACAAAACGAGGACCTTCAGCATTATTCTACAGGCACCGCAATTTTTTGGCAGATCGCATAAATCGAAAGTAAAGTATGCTCTGTCTGGCCCATACGAATTCCTTCAAATTGAATACCGGGTCAAAAGCCACAAAAACAGAGTTTTCTGACCGATCTCCCGATGCATTGTGCATCGTCACCGAAGAACTGGTGGCTGTGCGTTCATCGGACGATTCGTTTTCCCAACAAAAGAAGGAGAGCCCGGCCACTCGCCGGGTTGGCGTGCAACGTCCTGCGAAAGTAGGAACGAGTTTTCGTCGAGTGGTAGTAACTGGAGTAACGAGGGTGGCGAGGTCCGGAGAAAGCAATGGTATAAGGAGGCAGAGAGAGAGAGAGAGAGAGAGAGAGAAAGGGAGTAGTCGCGTGTTTCGTGTTGCGCCAGGAAAAATGTATCGTCTTTCGATCGTCGTCGGCCAAGAGGGAAACTCTCCGGTATCCGGCAGGTACACGAAAGTTCCCGAAAGTGTCGGCGTAGTTCGCGTGAGTGGGTCGCGACGAGAAATGATTTCGCTCTGGAGAACACGGGGAACAGGGGCCCCTCCGGTTTCGAACACGAGTCCCGAGCTTGTACACCTAATCGCCGGCACACGGGACGAGTTGTGCTCTCCTTTCGGATCGCATCGATCCGAGGTGATCGAGCTACTTACCCGCTGGAATTATAATGGAATCGGTTTCCCTGCGAGACTCTGTCTTCGCGAGACCGTGCTCCCTCGACGTCCTCATGCAAATTAACCCCTTGTTACAACGAGTCCGTCTGCCCCGAACATCCCCAACCACTCGACGTTTCTGCCATTCGATTCGTTTACGTCGAAATACAGTGGTTGTACAAAAAGTGTTCGTACAAAGTATTCGTACGCCCTTTGCGTTCGTCCAATTTTGAAAAAGTTATTCGTTTTTAGAAAGTGTACGAATACTTTGTACACCCACTGTATTATCATTAGAGTCTTTATACGAAATACAAAAATTTACCAAGTCAATTTTACGACACGGGAGTTGCACGGGGATGCATTTTCTCTTCTAACAAATTGAAGATTTTACAGCTCCGGTTTTAATTTTATAGTTGACGTTCTCGATTGCTACGTACCATGGCCAAGCATAATTGATAAATCACTGAACTTGCCGGTTAGATTGTAATTGGAAGGGCGGGGCGGGTATAAGATCGACGAACTATGATTACAGGACACATAGCACTGTGCATTTATGTGCACTAAACACGTGGATTACAGGGCCTACGACGAACCTTTAGAGTCTCTAAAAGATTGTAGGCGTTCTAGAGGGATATGTGTACTCGCGTAAAAATTGTAGTAACCATAAAGAGATCGCGGGACTCGTAAGAACGTTACACTGCTTATAAAAATGATGTAGCCGTCGTAAGGTTTTTGGATTTATAAGAAAAATTGTAGAGGTTGTAGAACTGTTTTAGCTAACGAGGAAGAAAATTGTAGAGCGTTTGAGACAGCAATTGCAAAAATATCGCTAGGGTGATTCTTCGATAACTTTTGTTGTAAACTAGAGCATCAGCGTGACTGGTGCTCGCGATCATTCCGCGCCGGCGAGCTAAAAATCTGTGGACGTACACACCGGACCTCCAAGGTGCTAGTTTTCTTTACACCTCGACGCGTTCGCGCGGTAAGGACGGCGAACGTGTCGAAACAATAGGCCGGTTGCGATAGTCTGTGCGGTAGGATTGCGTGGAAAATCGATCGGGTCATTGTACCAAGCAGCTCAGGTGTAAACATTGCTCTACCGCAAAACCTTGTCGCCGGTTCGAATTAACTCGGCCACTTTGCAACTTCCAATTTGCAAATCGCGCTTGGAAATCAACGGGATTCTTCTATCCGCAAACTCGTGTGTTACCGGACGGTAATTGGCCAAAGCAAACAGTTCTTTCGTTCGATTAACAGGTTGAACAAGGAGTTGTTTCTAGGGTTCTGTGTCCAGTGAGTCCTGGAACTCGTGTAATTACTAGGAAGCCTGGCGGAACCGTTGCCAGCGAATCCAATAATTGCCAGCGAGAAACAGTTCGAGCTTCAGCTGTGAACGGGCGGTTGCAAACGTCTCGGCTTGTCAGTGGAATCAAATCAGTGTCAGAAGCACGGAGCCCGCGATACTGCCGCCCGGTTAGAACACCGGCGCGCCTGCTCGCAATGCTCTAAACACGTCTGGAGCTATAGCACGCTCCAAACATTATGATCTACCATGATGTTTCAAATGCACACGGAGCGGAGGCCGCGCCAATCCCGATACCTGACAAACGTTCCGAGCCTCGCGTGCCAACGTTGCTATTTTTTCGAACACACTCGAGAACGTCGAGCAATTACAATCATATTTCTCTCCAGACTTTCTTCGTTCAGCCTTCCAACCGCCCATTGCATACAACGTACAGCAACGTCTCCATATACGCGAAAATTTCCTGGAACGTAACTTGCATCGTCCACCGACGTTATTTCTTAACATAACTTCTTTATTCCCAACGATATTTTTGTGGAACTTGTACCGGCGTATTACCGACTCTTTCCTGATTAAAAGAGCCAAAGCACGATACCGTTCGGATCGTATTTGTTCGTTTAATACACAATTTAGTGGAATCTTTATTATCCGAACTGGTCGATCGAGCATCACTTTCAAATAAACTGACATATTCTTTGAACAGAGTTTCCGAGACACACTGTAGAATATACAGTTGGTACTTTTATACGGTTAGTAGTTTTATTTTAAAATTCGGTTGCATTATAGAATCAAGTGCAATTGCGTCTGGCGGGTGCATCGGTGCACCCACATAAAAAATAAGGTCATAGGAAGTTAGGACGTATTACGAGATATGATATTTTCCTGTATCACTTTTTTCTATTCTTACTTAAAAAGGAGCAGTAACTTGTTAACAGTTTCCAGAATCACCCTGTATACCGTTCGATTCCGAGAACGGCGGAAGGTAGTGGAATTTAATTGTCTTCGGGAGAGTTGGGTCTACCGGTTTCTTCTCGGGAAAGGTTTTCAGGCAAAGTTCGAGAGTCCCGCGCGCGTTTTGCAAAGTTCTCGGTTGCCGATCGGAGCCTGGCGAGAGAAACGAGTTCCGCGAGTTCTGGTTTGGTTACCGAGAGACGACGACGACGATCGGATTAAAGTCGAGGATGAATTTTCCAGTACGCGTTGAGATCCCTCGCGTGGGGAAACCATATCACTGGCCTCGCTTCTCCCGTTGCCCACGGATTGGTGATTGTCCTGTTAACTCGAAATCAATATGATGCTATTAATGGAGCAACAATTGGAAAGTGTCAACGCGGTGCCCGGGCTTCGCCAACGAAACACTTCAAGTCGCAACCCGCAAGGCACGACCTTGATTACCTTGCGTGGCTGCCGGTCCTTGATGCTCGAGGGGTCTTCAACTCGTCGATTGAGGAAGCTCACCTACTTCTCGCGGTATCCTCTTCTGCTGATCCCTCCGAACAATCTATCTAAATTCTGGCTTGAAGCACTACACCTCCGAAGAGCGTTTCAACTAAATTGCCGATTTTTTGACAAGCTTCCGACTCAAATCATTCTCATTTCCTAAATAAGAATTACACAACGATCAACGTAGGCTTATTTGAAAGCTCGAAGCCTCTCCTTTCGCACCGCGTTACTCGTTTTCCTTTAACATATTTCTGTACGAACTAGCAGATGAAAACTGAGGACATGGTTTTTTCTGAGATACAATTCGGCGCACGAGTTTCTTGATAATGGTCCAAATATGAGACCGAAACGTTGGAAATTGTTATAGGTGTTATTTGCAAAATTGCATAAGTGTGTAATAATTGATCGACTCGTGCGCCGCTATCATAATTTTGAATTGTATTTACAATTTTCTCGATCGAAATCAAGTAAACATTTTTCTGAGATGTTATACATCGAAACGTCTGTAAAAACGTTGAAAAATCTTTTTCTTTCCCGAATCTTCCATGGATTTGAAGATTAAAGTTTGCTCTTTACAACTAGTTCTTAAAACTTGACGTACGGTTTTCTTGACGATCTCATTAAACACAACTTGGAGCTTTCATTCAGAGCTCGATACCGTGGATAAAAAAAGATCGTAAAGCAATTTTTTGGATGCGATTATAAACTAGAAACTTTAATCTTCAAATCCACGGTAGTTTCCTGTATCCTCGGATCGTCATAGGAGAAAGGTGGCATTTCTGCTCGTTGATTCGACACCGAGTTTTCAGAGCGAAGGTGCCATAAAATGCGCGCTGTCAAAGAATCGTGTAATTTGGTGGAAACGTCTGGCGCATTGAGAATCGACGAAGCACCGTGGGCTTCGCGTAGCAAACGCGTTGAAATAGTAAACGGACAGGGGCTGGCAAGCCTAGTTACACCGAATAGAAGAAACCCGACTTGCTCTCTCGCAAACAGAATCCCCGGTGAGAGTTATATACTGCACGACAGCTCTTTAACTATAAAGCCACCTTGTGCTCGAGCCTAACTAACGCTGACTGTTTGTTCAACGATTCGGTGTGTCAGTGTCTCTCGCTCGACCAGAGCAACGACCTACCTCCTCGTCTCTCGTTGAGCCACCTGACAGCGGGATTAGAACGTAAATTACACCGGGCACGCGAAATTGACGTCGCGCGATCGATGGATGACACCGAAGAGGCTGCCGTTTCGGGAGCCTCCAGACTGCTGGAAAAAATTCCGGCTTACGGTGTCCGTCCTCGAATGTTCCCAACACTTATTCGATATTTTCGATTCAGCAATTTTTTGGAAATTATTGTTCGAAAGGAAATGATCGAGCTTCTTATTGTACCAATGTCCTTTTATTGTCTATTATTTCTCTTTTCCGAAGTTCTACGAAGCTCGTGTAGCTGGAATGTTTTCCTGCAAGATCGAACCGTAGAATTGCGCTGTTCGATCCTTTCAAATCCGTCCGTCTGAGCCTGGTCTAAACCCTGAAAATACCTGAAACAGGGCGAAGAAGTGGGCGTTCATGCGTGAACGATTCTACGCGTGTATGCGGGCGGCCTAGGAAATTGCGTGAAAGCGAGACAGACAGGTCAGAAGATGTGAGAAGGCTTTAAAAGGAAAAACGAAAATGCGGAGTCAGTCGGTCTCGCGAAACAGTGCGGAACGGTCGAGGTGCGAAACATCTTTTCCAAGTTCTAAAAAATTACGAGATAAAATGCTCTGTTAGAATTCATTAGAAATTACATAGTATTCCGAGCAATATTTCGAACACCTTCCGTCTGCAAGTACATTCGCGAGCTGTACTCTGTATAATCCTTCGGGGTTTGAATGCTAACTTGACGTAGCCTGGGGAGCTGGGAAATTAGATACAGGGGTTAATGGTGCACCTCGTTCCAAAACGTTGCTTAACGGAGAGCAACTTCAGCAGTTCCCCTCCCCAAAAAGCGACTTACAATTAGCAGAAAGCCACTTTAGTGGCTCATTGTAGCTGGAGGGTTTAACATTGCTACATCGTACAACTTCCCCACCGAAACCCACAAATTTATAGCTATTTGTGTGAGCCTTGAAAGTAGACAGTGGCCTGAGAAGTCTGTTCTAACGAGAAATTTGTATTTCCGCAGGTGGGGCCAGGCGAAATCAAGAAGAACAGTGAGACGACGACACGGAGCCAGGAAGAGCGGCGTTATTCCCGAAGGGGGGCAGGCGGCAGGGTAGAAGAAGAAGGAGGGGTTCGGCTCGTCCTCGAGCAAGCAAGTGGAAAAAAAGGAGAAAGAGCCGGGGGTTGTTAGACAGACCGAAAAAGAAAAAGAAGAAAGAGTCACCTGCTACTGGTCGGTGGTCCTATCGTTCTAGGATCGATCGGGGTGGAAGGCTTTCGGAGACCCTGGAGTTAGAGAGGAGGACCAGGGGGGAGCAAGTCGAAAAGTGTGAAAACCCTCTCGGAACTGAATCTGTGGTGAAGCGCGGGTGCGGGGCCGGCGAAAGCTTGTCAACCAACTGAGGATTAGATGGTGGAGGTGCTCGAGAGGCGGGCTAGGGAGCCTACGGGGCCGATCGAGGCACCTCGCACCTTCGCAGGGCCGGGCTGCAGCCTTGCCGACCGCTGTGAACGCGTGCAGCGAGTGCAACGGTGGTGGCCGCGTCTCTCTCGCGTTCCCCTCGAGCACGATCTCTTCTTAGCCTACTCTTTCGCTGACTCGCTTGCTCTGCAAGTGGACGAACCACTGGTGGCCGGAGCACGGGGGATCGAAGTACAAGCGATTGAACCTCAGGTGATCGAAGCACAGGGTACAGAGGACTCTTCGGTGACCCACAAACAGGTGACTGAAGTTCGAGCAAAGGAGGCAAAGGAGGCACAGGTGACCACAGCTCAGGTGATCGAAGCACAGGTGACCACAGCTCCAGCGAACGGAGCACACGGTGCAGAGGACTCTTCGGCGATCAACCCTCGGTCGTTCGAGGACACTGCTACGCCCAGGAAGTTGGAGATCGACCGTCCACGTATTCGGGAGGACGGCGCGGCCAAAGCTGAAGCGAAGCCGAACAACGTTCAAGCGAAACTGAGCGAAGGTAAAGTTGGTGCCCCAGCTCAGAGGATCAAGCTCGAGATCGTGGTCCAGCCGCCTGCAGATCACGGTCCTCTAGAGAAGCAAGATCCAACGGATCTAGAGCTAAAGCGAGGAGAGCCAGAGGGGAGGGAATTGCTGCTTGAAGCGGTCGTGCTTCCGAGCAGGTTAAAGGAACTGTTGGAGCCCACGAAGGGCTCCCGTAAAACGAGCGAGACTGGCGAGCGCAATGTGGCAGAGCGGCGGCATGGGCGCCCATGCGGCCAACAACCCATGGATGAAGCTGATGGGCATCGTCCACAAGGAGAGGAGGCACCACGACTCCGGATCCGGCGCTGCCGCTTCGGGGGTTCAGGGATCTGCGACCACTGGCAGCAACGATCGGACGCTCAATCAGTGAGTTCGAACAATTTTTATTATACTATTTTCTACAATTCACAGGGACTCGAAGTACTATATGTGGCGCTGTAGAGGTTGTGCTTCAAGTACTAAACACATAAGGTTCTTGGACATATATTTTTTCGAAACCGTGTCAGGCGGATGATTTTAATAACGTAAATAATGGCATTAGAAATTACGAATTAACATGCTGTAGGAACTTCTCTAAGGGAGGATTGGGGCTCTATATTTCTTGCGTACGCAATTAAATATCTGTGAAAACAGACTGCGGATTTTTATGCGAAATTTCATGCAAAAGTTTCGTTCTTCTTTTTATAATTTTAATGTGTTTGGTCTAACGCATCGACGTCGTTCAAATTATAAAAGGAAGCATGAAACTTTCGTTTCTGCTCGTTGCAATTGTTTCATCGAATACATTCGCGTCCTTAATTTCTTGTGATAATTTGTCTGCTGCATCTGCTCGTTGTCCGAATTGCATAAAATCCGCAGTCCACCGACTAAAGTTTGAAACAGATTAGACCTCAGGAACACATGTCCTGTCGCCGTAATTAGGAAAGACGTATAGCTGGTGTGGTTAGGGTGAAATAGCACGTGTACAAACGTTTTCATATTGCGAGCGCGCACTCGGGTACTTTATTAACTAGAGAAGGTTAATGAAGACAAGGGCCATTTGCAGTTAACGTATTAGTGGGTCGCGTTCAGTCAGTATTGGACTGCCGGCCGGTATACCGACCGCCTATAGCTCTGGTGTACAATCGAGAGGGTAGCTTCTCGGTGTTTGACACAAATGTGTGTATACGATGTTCCCGAGAGAACGACGAGCGGCTTGATGGCTGATTTTCGAATCGAACTGACGTTTACGGGCTTACGTGTCTCGGGGAAATGGGACGGAATAGTTCGTTTCTGTAGATTAGGCTACCCGGAACTCTTTGTCCGTCCCGTAGCCGGACAATTTCGGTCCTGGAAACGAATCTCGACTCTTAAACCTTCACCGCAGAGGCGGAGACTGAAATTACTCGAACCGATGATTGCTTTAATGTACACGCACAGGTGTACAGGCACATAAAAACCACGTTGATAAATGTTGGTCGAATAAACAGGATGTATTCAACAAAATTAGGTAGTTTCTTAGTAAGTGAAAAATAAAAAGATATCGATGTTCTCATTTATACAAAAGTCAAGACAAAGACTATAATATTGTAGAACATTAAATAAAAATATTGCTAGGGGAATTCGGTATTAATGGATCAAAATGGACGGGAAGAGTGAAAATATTCTTCGACAGCGCTGCCGCGAAGAGTATCGAAGAAATATCGGAGGTGCGACACGGATATGGAAATCCTATCGATTAATATAATCCGTCCACAAGTGGTTCCGCGTATAAGAGGGCCGATTATTCGATAAACTGTTCGGGACACGTTACGTCGCTCGCAGGAATCGAACCCAGTCGCAAGATTTTCGCTCGCTCGCGAAGCGTTCGCGTTTCCTGTCGAAGCACATAAATGCGCCTCGTCACGATCGATAAGACACATGTTCTTTCGGTGGAAATGAACGTGGCCGATGTATTAGGCATCTGAAGTATTTATGCGATATAGACACGGACGGGTGCGCGAGGCGTGCCGGGTATCCGAAATATTCGACATACTTTGCGGAGCCGAGTGCACTCGGTGGTAACGATGCACTCGACCAGCGCAGCCCGTAGGGACTTCAGAAATTCCCTTGGTCCAGGGCCCTTTGGGCCTTGACCTGCCACTGAAATTCGCTGATTCTCTCTCATTCTTTTCTTATTTAAAATGGCGAGATTATTCACGTTGAACCTACCGATCATCGAAAGTGACCGATGTGTATTGTATTATAAAAATAGCTGGATTAAATTTATTTACGGTGGTAGGTTTAGCGTTAAAAATGTTAAAAATGATAAAGATTTGAATTTTTAAAAAATTGAAAAGAATTTAACAGGGACGATTCTGTTCCCCGTTAATACGGAAAGGGGCGCTATAAGAATTGTCCGTCAAATTCGATCAAATCCAAAGTTCCACGATGACCAACAGATCTGACACATCCGAAAAAAAATGGAACACGTGTCGGCGGATCGTTCAAAAAAGTGATTTAAAGTCGGAGGGAAGAGCCGAAGGGATAACGAACCGATGAAAATGACGATCGACGGTCCGAGAGGACAAATCAAAGGCACAAAAAAAATGGATTTGGCGAGCAACAACTGTCGAAACGTAACAGCTGCGCAATTACGCGCGGAACTGTGAACGAGAGAACGAATCGTCAAGTGTTGCTCGTCGATCTATAGATCCGTCGATCGCGTCGGCACAGTGGAATTGTTTCAAGAGCGCCGCGTTTCGTAAACAAAATAGCCCGAGCTGATATATCGGATTCCGATAAGTCGTCGCCTATAATTAATGAACGAAGACACGGGGAAACCAGGCAGGTCCCCTCAGTGGCTCGCTCGTAACCCCTTTCGATTAAACCCGCGATCGAATTAAATGGCCGCGATTCTATCTCGGCTAATCAAACGTAATGCACGGCTGTTATCTCGCGGAACTGTTAATCATTCACGCTCGAGCAATCGGCCGGCGATCCACGGCCGCTTCGTCGCTGATCTTCCGGCCTAGAAAGATTTATTGTGCTCGGACTATTTTTGAAACTGCTAATTGTTTCCTCCCTCTATCTGCTACATCGCTCTTGCAAATTCATTTTAATTCTGGACAACCATCCTTTAAGTTACATGTATATAAATAATAACACGAGAGCAAGTAACGTGTAGAACATGATCGTGCCGTTATGTTCTACAACTGTTTTTACTGTTTTATTTAATCATTTCGTTCTGGTTCTGTTTCTGAATCGTTTGAAGAAATTGTTTCTTTCGACTAGGCCTTTGTAAAAATACGTTAAGGAACGACGTGACCATATTCTGATGGTTCTCAAATATTTTTACCATTTTCGTGAAAATGATAAAAGGTCGCTTCATCTTTTGTAAAATCGTTTTTGATCCTTCAAAAGGTACAATTATTTATATAACTCTTATTCCTATCGATAACAAATTTTTTGACCCTCAAATATTTTTACCATTTTGTACTACAATTCTTCATTTTGTTTCTGTTTCTACCTGCTGACCCTTGCTCGGAGATGGGAAGAATTAGCAGGAAGATCGGCAATCTAGCAATGGCCTATAAAACACAACGAGGCGAAAGTTTATCCTGGGCTGTTCCCCAGGACTATTTGTGTTTATCAAACCGAGGGAACACTCGTCGACCAATATTTACGCAAACAGTCGACGTGTCATCCCATCATTATCCACACAATTACAGTTCCGTATATTATTATCCGCGCGCAGCGGCATAACAATTTAATCCATAAATAAACAGAACGAGCCGCCGAATTAAAACTCGACCGACCAACAACGGAAGGGGAATTAATTTGGAGGTAATAACACGGTTCTTCGATCGGGTTAATCCGACTTTTCCGATCCGCACCTGTGCGAACTGTACGAACGAGATCGAACCTTTCGGACAGGCTGTCGCGTAACGTCAGCGAGAACTAACTTTCCTGCCAGTCGATGCTTTGTCCAATATTATCGAAGAAAGTTTCGTTAATAGACATTTTCTACTTACAGCGAATACGAAATGATTGTACCGCGGAGTTGATCCGAAAGTAGAATCTCATGAGAACATTGATAACAGAGTGTCGCTTCATCAATTTTAATGAATCCTCCTGGCGGATTTTCGGAGCAGGATTTCGGACTGTAATAATTAAATTCGTGATCGGTGTTTACAATATTGACAGTGTCGACAATCTCGACAGTCATCTCGTCAACCGATTGGAAATTTTTAATCAATCGAGATGCCAAAGATCTTCGAAAATAGATCGACTCAAATAATTCTGTTATTCTCAACGAAAATCTGATGTAATTATTAATATTATTCTCTGTGCAATCGAAATGCTTTGAAAATACAGCAACTTAAATAACGCTGTTAACGTATTAAATTCATAATGTCATTCCGAGGTAATTCTTAATATTATTTCTATAGGGGTAGAAAATGATTATAAACCACCAAAATTACAAGATTGTGGTAAATATTTAAATAAAGCGCTAATACAAATGGAAGCAGGTTAATGTTCCGAAGATAGTGTTTAGTTTCAAATTGCAGTAGCAAGACCGAGTTAATTCGCGTTCACAGAGCCGGTAGATCGCAAGCACAAAGGATCAGCTTCGAAAATATCGGTGAGCGGGTTATCGAAGGGCGGTCGATCGTGTCGGTAGCTTCCCACGGAGAAAATTGACCGGAATTTCGTGGACCAGCTAACGATCCTCCCGACTCGGGCGAAGTCGTACGGAAGGAAAGGATTACAGTTAGCGAAGGCAACCGTGGATGCGAACGAGATGACGGCAATTCGACCCGGGGAACGATCCCCGTTCCTTCATCGGGAACGACCCCACGTTTCCTTTTTTAACAAGATTACGCTAATTTCGTGTCTCCAATTAAAGAACACTTCCACTTGCTGCTCGGTAGACTGCTTCGCGTTTATCCGAGTCGCACGATCTTCTAAAGAAGGGAAAAGAAAATGTGTACACGGTGTACAGTCTCGGGGAATCGAGAGAGTGCTGTTTTATTAATCTATTTGCAGTTCAGTTTTTCTTCCTCGCCGGACAATGATACCATTGAATGGTACGTGCATTATTCTCTTTGACTGGATGTATCTTTAACACTTGCAGTCAGAACTGTTTTAACTTGTAAATTAGACATTTCACTGTCACCCCGAGATTGACAAGGGTTAAAATTAAATTCAACCAATTCAGCAGTCCGAGGAAGTTCGAACGTCTTTCTGACATAACAAATCAAAAATTGCGGCCGCCTTCGAAAATAAAAATTTCGAAGAAATGTGTGTCGCCGTGTTTACAACCCGTACGCCAGAGTAAAAGTTACACGAAGCTTATCTCGTCTCTGGCAGCATTTTAAGCTCGAACGTAAAGTAGAGGATTTAATAATCTAGGGTGGCGCCGTTTTATTTTCGCCATCGCAGGTCCCGTGAATTAGCGCCTGCGACGGTGAAATCTGCAGGAAGAATGGGCGCGCGAGAAAAGACGAGTTCCACAGGGAAAAATTGCCGTGTCTCGGTGTGAGTAATTATCGTTGCTAGAACGTACGAGATCGTGTAAAAGAGGTTCACGGGACGGGACAAGCAGCTGGCGAGGAATATCAGAAATTAGCTGCCCGGTGGAAAATCGAGGGGCCGAATTTGCATGGGAAACGCCGACTACGTGGATACTTGAAAAGGGAAGCCACCGGTTGTCCTTTCCTGGGCCGGCCCTAATGAGTTTACGCCAAGAATCGTCGCGACGAGGGCTGTTAAACGAAAGCCGTCGTACCCCGGCTTCTGTATCTGAAAACGGGGCTAAACGCGAGCCAACTAACGACGACCGGCTTCCTGCAGGGAATACCGTTTGTTTCGCACAATTCGCCTAACTGGGTAACGTTCCTTCGACCGAGGGTACCGGTCGGTCTTTGCCTGGCAAACGAGAATTGCTCATTCCGGTCTCGAAACCACGTTAAAAATATTCATCGGTCGATCGCAGACTCGGAAACTAGAAACCAGATGAAGCCGTGGGCATCCTTAAACAAAAGTCAATGTTATACTATTTGAAACAATAATGGAAATTGGTGTTGCAGAGCTAGGATTTATTTTTCGAATTTTGAATTTCGAGACAAAGTCGATCTCACATTATTTGAGACAACGATAGAAATTACCTAGCGCTTGTAGAGCAAGATTTCTTCAAACGTTGCAATTTCTCCGAATCCGCCACAAAAGGAACTAGAACGGGTACAAGAGACTGCACAGAATAAGTTTATCTCGAACAACATTAAAAACACAGCCAATCGAATGCTCGTGTTACCCGTGTCAATTTCCTGTGACACAAGCGTTATAATATTTAAGAATTCCCAGTAAACGTCGTGATATCTCGCTGACGACGCCAGTAGTTCGAGCGTTAAATAAGTCAGACGAAAGTTTCCATTGAGTCGTCCCGCAATTGAGAGCAAGTCACGCGTATCGGAAAAGTATAATGCTCCCTGCGTATAGCGATACACGTTCGTCAGTGCGTTACACCCGGAAACGCTCGGGGTCGGGTCAATATCTTCTATAGTCTCGTAAGAGCGGTTCAAATCGACGTGATAATTCCTCGATCGTTCAAACTTGAACGCGGTCGTATATCAGCCCGGATGGGTATTATCGTTTAAGCGTTTGAACGTTGCTTTAGTGTCGTTCGGAACAGTAAACATTATCAAACCGAATCGGTGCTTGCTACGTGAAAAGAATAATGATAAAAGGCTTTATGGTTTGAACCGTCGGACAACTTAGTCTCTTAGAGGAACTCGTTGAAAAGATGTCGGCTCGTGTCATATGTAACGCGGCTTCGTATCAAGCGCTGCACGATCGCGATTCCGATGTGTAGAAGTGTCGCTACCAACGGAGAGCGAGTACACAAAGCGACGGAACGGTGACACACGCGTCGAGCAACTGTGCTCGTGAATTCTTTACCGCCTTTCCCCGCAGGATCGCGGACAGTTAACCTGTCCTTTACGAGCGCGTTCCACGAATACCGCTCTTCGCTCAACTAAAACCGCTGGTCCGACGTGCAATATTTCTATCGCCAGCTGGCTGCGAGTGTACGGATTTTGCTGCAGACGTCTCAATCGTCGACATCACCGCAAGAGTTGCACAATGCATTTTTCATTTGCGTAGACGATTCTCGTTTCGCATTAAAATCCGTAGTCTACGCGAGGAAAGCGTCAAGAACTTCCGGATGGGTTGAACATTAGGATGCTTAGGTATGGAGGTTGTACGGAATGCCATGAAAATCATTGCCGCCGGTGCCAGGCGAGAACCCAGCCAGCTGCCGGAGTTTAACCAGCGGTAGGACTCTTGTTGCGCGTGGCGCAGTGCGAGGTGTCCGGGTGTGTTCACGCTGACCTAATACTTATCAGAAAGCAAGTAGGTCTCGCGGAGGAGTTTGAATAGTAGCGGGGAAGCATTGTTAGTCGGCGCGTAGTGCAACCGAGCACACGTATATTCTCGGCCCGACGAGCTATTCCGTCTTGTTTGCCGTTGTCGCGACCTAAACCCTTCGACTATGCTGCGAAACTGCGCTGGTTTCCCACATTCCTTCATTCTCTCATTCTGCACCTTTCTTTTTATCCCTGTATCTGCCTCTCTCAATCCCACTCGATTCTTCCTCCTCTTGTTCTATTCGTCATCCTCTCCGGGATAAACGTTTTATCACTGTATTCACTTTGGAACTACATTTATCTTAACATTATTCTAATGGAAAGGCGTCGATTCATGTTTGAATCGGAATCCCGCTGCGCTCGACGAAGAATTAATTTCGTGAGGGCTGGTTGCGGGTTTGTTGATGATGGTGTGGTTGATTAAAACACTTTACATTAGCGTACTTAAATAGTATAACTCTAGTTTGATATAGCGCTACAAGTAGGTACAGCTAGTAGATGGTGATGCAAAAAGAAATTAAAGAGATTAAAGAAATGCGCGGGGAAATCGGTATTTTAGGGAAAGGGAAAATTACGGAAGAGAGGGAAAACTAGGGAGTTGGAGGGCTGTTGGGGACTAGCGCTTGACGTAATTTATGATGGGAAAAATCCTTGAAATTGTGGGGAGGAGTGACGATTGTAAAAATTAAAATTATGCACGGTTTGGATCCTGAAGTGGACGGAGTTGTAAAAAAGAGAAACGGCGATGGCTAACAATGACAACTGAGATGGTCGGGTGTGCTAAACCGGGACAATTATGTTTGCTTAATGTTTATATCTCGATATAGAAAGATTGAGATTATATGAAACAATTTTATATCGAAGCGGTCAATTGTTAAATGAATTCATAAAATGAGGTCAACTGCGGAACAGTAAAAACATTCGAATTTTTATACGACAGGAGATTTTTAAGCTTTCATTTCGGTTCAGCGCAACGATTCCGACAAATAGGCTTCTGGTAAATGAAGTGTTTTAACGTAGATTGTAACAGAGGAAGATGAAGATAAAGAGAAGAAGGAGGCGCGAGACTAGAGTAGGCGTGCTACGCCAATGGGCGAAAGTGGCGGAGCTGCAACCGGCGTTGCATTGTTGTACGAGGAAAAAACAACGCACGGGCGCGGCTCTCGCGTTTGCAACGGTCCCGCACAAAACCGTTGAAAACCAGACGAAAGCGGAACAAAGAGGCCGATGCTTGTCCGCGGAGTTTTCCGGGCCGAGAACGCCGCGAGAATACGAGCCGACCAGGATTCCATAGACAGCACTCGTTTCTCTCTCCTCTCGCTCTTTCTCTTTTCTCTCTCCCTTGGCCCATCGGAACAGATCCTCGAGCGCGGTTTTTGTTCACCAGGATAAGGGTGCCGGTTAATATCGGACACGATTCTCGATCGATCCGAAGATCTAATCTTTTGTTCTGGCTCGCGGCTTTCTTCTAACCGTTTGCTTCACGCCAGAACTACCAGACACACTGATCGAGTATTCCCGAAGGTTATCAGCCGGGCTGATTGTCGGGATACTTTTCTGGAACATTGTTATATGACCCACAATCGTTGAAGTTGCTCGGGCAGTGGACTATAATTACCACTTTTTAATTAACGATGTTCAAGACTGTATTTAGCCTTTCTATTGTCCATAATGTTCGTCTATTTAGTTACGGCAACAAGTTGTTACAAATAATGGGAATTATATCATTGCGAATAATATTAAACATATATTTTTATAAATCGATTCAAATGTTTTCTTTGAAATACGACAGAACTTTCTCTCCAACCTAATTGAATCACTGAGCGAGGAAATTTCTATATTCCGGATTTATCTTTACTCGAGGAGGTTCCACTACCTTCCAGAAAAATTAATTATCTCGAACGCGTCGCTAGAATGGTTCAGAGATATTTAGAACGCATCAACGATTATCAGTTCCTCTCGGACTCGATCGCTTTATTTCCTCGTTTTGGACGATTCTTGAAATCGAAGAGCCACGAGATAAATAATTCGAATCGAGCAGACAACCTCTCGATAAGGTAGTACACGGGCAACTCTTTCTCCGGTGGGGTGGTCGCGTGAACGACGCTCTTCTCTCCTCTCCTGTCGAGTGCTCTTTCGTTCTCCATCCTCGATCCGAGGCGTGTAATGAAATCGCGGACCTCTTTCGCCTCCTACGGATAGAGGGAAGCCGGAGATATTGATATCGGGCGTTAAAAGAGGGAATTCATTTGATTATACCGGCGAGACGCTCGGGTCGAGAAATATTTCGATACGACGCCTCCGAGCTAAGGAGATGAATCTACTTCTACTTCGGGGCTTAGCTGCACCCCCGTGGCTTGTTAATATTGATCCGATCGGAGGACACCCGCGAGAACTATTTGTTACCTGCTCGAAATGGCCTCTCACACTCGTTCACGCGAATCGCTGCTCCGCGAGGATTTGTCTGATTTACTCGCTGTTTCTCTTTCCCAGCCAACCGAAATGCGCGATTTCGCGGATTTAGAAAAACGTGACTCGGAGAACAAGTCTTCTTATCCTTCGTCTCGGTGTTCCTTTCAGTCAGATGATTGAAATCGCTCAAGTCGATT
The DNA here is from genome assembly GCA_028455805.1 of Lasioglossum figueresi. Taxonomy (NCBI): domain Eukaryota; kingdom Metazoa; phylum Arthropoda; class Insecta; order Hymenoptera; family Halictidae; genus Lasioglossum; species Lasioglossum figueresi. The sequence continues at coordinate 1,517,649 of CM052193.1, forward strand.
GTGCGAGAAACAGGGATTCAATTATTTATTAAAAGTTCTCGTTTTTCTCATTTCATTCGCGCATTTATAAAATAAGAGACACGTATAGCAACAAACATTAACGACTGCTCCATTCTATTCTTGCTTTTCGAAAGAAGATTATCCTGATTTTTATAAATTACTTCGTGGCACATTCTCGACCGGAAATGGTCCTTCACTCTGCTTTCATCCGGCAAGATGGAACCCCAACCGGGGTAGGCTCTAAAATGCGGTCTTGCCGTCTGGCGATCTACCAACCGAGTCCCCTGCTAACCACACGCGAATTACTCGGGATAATAGAAAGAGAAATTGATAACCGAGCATCTGGCGCCCGCTCGCCTCGCGATACAGCTTCACGGAGCCGGTTATCAGTCATTCTTTCGGCGAGAAATCTTGAGAAACGAGTGATGAGGGAATCCTTCCAACCCGGAGCTTCCGACGTCGTTGCTTTTATCAGCAAAAGTGACGGAGTGCCGGTGTACCTAATATTTGCTTTCCCATTTCTCAACCCCGAAATGTTCAACACTGTCTCCCAATTTCCTTATCTTAAAATAAAATAAAATTTGACATGGTTCACCACGCGATCAAATAATAGTCAAATTCGACAGGATAGTACATTGTAAAATTGAACAGCTTTCGCGAGGTATTTTCTAGGCAGAGATGTTTCGAGCGAAATGAAAAATTTGCTGCGGAAGAAATCTGGAGTCGCACGACCTAATTACAGGACGAATGAGCCGCGAGAAAGCGTGGATTACCGGATGACGTATAGCCCTGTGCAATTGACCGCGAACTCGAAAAATGGCCGACATATCGAGACCGGCGCCGGCCAATTGCGATACCAGAAATAAACGAGGTCTGGTTGGTGCTGCTGGCTGCTGTAATCGCAAGGTCGCGCAAATTCGGCTAATTTGAGGGAGATTTATGAGGGAGAGGCGAGAAACGCAAGGTCGATGTCCCGCTGCATCGCTGACGAATGAGTTTGCCTTCGAGATGCATCGTTGCCACTGCGGTATCATTGCAGCAGATGCGTTGCCAGCGTAAACAGTGGACGCGTTCGTATTTTATCGAGTTCTGACGGAATTAATGTAATTCGAAATTATCCGAGCCTGAAAATGTTACACCACGGAACTATGAATTTGCTGTAACTATTTGGTGCTGCAATTTCGTGTTACATTTCTCTGCGTTTGCTAAAATAATTCCTTGCTGCAATTTTATATTGCATCGTTCTAAATGTGCCGTGACGATTAAACGCAGAAATTTAGCATTGCTCTGAATTTTGTTGGAATGATAATTTTCTTATCTGCTTATCAGCTGCATCTATATCGCACGAATGCTATATTTCTTGAGGAGCTTCTTCCCTGGACTCGATTCAGTGTCAGATACGGACTCGTGACACAGAAAGCGAAAAGCTTCCTCGTTTGTGTTAATTACGCTCTTACGATATCGATGCTCGACGTTACCGAACTATTTTTAATGATTTCGCAGCTGGAGCAAAGGTGTTCGAGTGACGTGCTAACGAGAAGAGGTAGAAAATTAGTACATTCCCTGCGTCAAACATTATTGAAGTGCAAACGTCTTCGACGTTGCGAAGATATACTGCTGTAGTTGGATGGGTCGAATTGGATTCATGCAAGAAACGTTTGCACAACTTTCGTACAGTTTGATAGCAAGAAATACTCTTGTCGGGAGAGAGAGAATTGTAGATTTGCAAACACACGGCGAACTACGGGTCGCGATCGAAAGTTTCGCGACCTGCACGGTTACGTCGTCGGGTACCAAGAAACTTTTAACTCAGGAAACGAGTATCTAATTACCGCGGACTAACGGAACTCTGTTTTAGCTTCGCTAAAAGTTAGGGATTTTATAATCTCTTTCTTAACGACTGAAAAACGCACTCTTTCATAGAGGGACTCGAAGTCGAGATCTTCTCGAGACGGGTTAATTGTTTCGAGACTGTTAATTGCTCAGAGAAACGCTTCAGACGTACGTGGAACGACTTCACGAAGTAGAGGACATTTGAAGGTCACTTATGTCTTTCACACAGTACGACTCACCCTGCACGTACAAGTTGTGTGTAGTTTTTCCAATGGAATTTTTGAACGAGAGTCCAAGGTCACATTTTTTTGGACGAAATCCTGCGTTTCTTTCTTCGATATTATTACGGAATGCGAAAAAACGGATACAACGAGTACAATGATCATACCGTTCCGATCATTCGATCTCGAGATATCTGTGCATGAAAGCATCAATGCATCGGATGCACCGAATGCATCTTATCATTTAGACACGGATATCTCGTACCGAATGATCGGAAGAGTATGTTCAGCGTACTCGTTGGATTCGTCTTTTCGTGTTCTACAAGCGCATCTAAGAAAAAATATAGAGTGTCGTACAAAAACGCGCCGACGATATGAAAATTTTGATAAAAAATGTGATGTAGAGAAAATCATTCCTTATTATTATACAGGGTGGGGCAGTAACTATTAGCACCTCAGATATCTTTGAAACTATAAGTTTCACAGAAATATTTGCTAAAACAAAATTGCACAGTAAGAAGGTGGCCATCCGGTGGCGATAGTAGTTTTTTTGCAGGTGGACGTACTTCGGACATTTGAAGGTCACCTCCATTTTTTTAATGGATCGGTATGTT
>CM052193.1:1526393-1540687 GCA_028455805.1 Lasioglossum figueresi
GAAAATTTTAGGGATCTGCGATTATGAAAATTTCAGGAATCTACAATAATGAAAATTATACGGATCTACAATTATGAACATTTCAGGGACCTACGATTATAAAAAGTTTAGGAACCTACGATATTATAAGAATTTTAGATACCTATGACTATGAAAACTTTAAAAACCTATGCTTATGAAAATTTTAGGGGTTCTCAAAGAAAAATTTGTGAGACGTGTGCCCGTGTGAGGGTGCGGGAGAAGAGTGTGTGTTTAGGTGTAGTTTTTGGGGACAGAGAATATAAAATGTAGGACCCGCGGAAACTTTCGAATCAGTGAGGGGATTTTAGGGAAAATTGCCGGGATAGTTTCGCTCTATGTTTGAAGGGAATGGGTTGGATGGACGAGTAGACGGAATCCGTGTGTCCGGAGTTTACGAACACCATGGAGAGAGAGAGGTTCACCGATGTCACGACCTGCTAAACGGAACGGTTCCCCTCAGACCAGACCTTTCTCGAAACTTTCTATACCGGAAAACGACTTTTAACCTGCTAACCGGCTGATTTGTAGACTTTGAACTTTATCGTTGGATCTAATTCAAAGCGGTAGGAATCGATCCGGCGTAAGTTCGCGATAAATGTTGATACTGTCCGTTGGTTCCGCAAAATTCTGTCTTTTTCCGAATCGAATTGCAAGACATTTACTTTTACGTAAATTTGCGGACATAGAAATCACAATTGAATAATTCAATAATAATATGAAAAGGGGTTCAAAGGGACCAGGGAGATTTCGCGAATCCTCCGCTTTGTTCTCGACGTTAGAAACAATTCGCGGAGCAAGGGACGAGCAGCGACCTCGCCGAGAAATTGCAGATTAAACACAGAAAGGTCGCAACAGGGCGGATCGTCTCTGTGTCAACGTGGCTCAAAGCTTTTTCGCCGACGAATCAATATTTTTCTATTCTTTTCACAGATTCCACGTTCGCTCACTCAGTTACACCTACAGGCGGAAGCTTTGCCAGCGTGTGCTCGATAATTCGTTAAACTCCGTTCAGAATTCATTATCGCAGGGATTACATCGCTCGCTTTGAATCCGTTCCGAGCGTTAAAAACACACTGTTTGCGCGCCGATATCGAAACGACATCTCTGGTCCCCGGAAAACAGAACCTGTTTTGATATTTCAATGAAACCGATCCGGACGAATTTTATGATCGTTACAGATTTCCGATAATAAAATGCAACATTAGGTACAGTTTTTATTAACAGCAGCAATATTGTATAACATCCGAAATCTAATAACAACGTTCAATTCAATCGGATTAGCCTGTTTCGCGAAGAACAAGCATAACCAATAAATCACAGCCGTTGAGAAGTGTACGGTCTTTTACGAGCGCATAAAATTCAACCAGAAGCAAGTCCGGTAATTAACGTTCCAGATACGTGCTTTCATGGCCATTATGTAACGAGGAGAACATAAATTATCCTAATAAAGGAGCGTTTGTGCTAACAACAACGCGGAGGTGCTTTCGTGTAGCCACCTTTCGAGGGGCGAATGGTAAAATTGGTTTACGAGCGTCACTGCGCCACGAGGCACGGTTCACAAAATTTATGCAAACTTTTCTATCCATCGTGAACTTTCTAAATAGAAAAAATTCATGGCTAGCATAAAATAATAATTATAATTAAAATCCAAATAATTTCGATTCCATCAATTTTTATACGGCAACGCATAGTAGCCATGTTCGGTGCTTGGTAGGTTCTGCGTTAATTGATGAATAACTTTGAAGAGAACATCGAAAACAACCAACCAAATAAATCCGACGACTCTGTCGCTTCCTGCATCTCACTCTGAAGCAATTATCCTAAACTTCCAACCTCGCGACAGTCACCTGACAGTGTGCAGTCCACGGGGGTTACGTAACAATGCGTGGCAAAGGTGTCGCGGACAGGTGCAGGTAAATATAGCGAGGAGAAGGTTGCGCATCTGACCTGGGGCTGCAGTTTGTTCATCCCTGGTATAGTCTGTACAGGTTCGGTACAGGTTCGGTTAGTATAGCAATATGTGTGTGTTCGTGAGTTAGCACGCGTGCAGAGTGGGAGGACGAGAGGGGTTGTGGGGAACGGACGGTGGAAAAGATAGAGAAAGAGGGATGGCAGAGGAACGGAAGAGAGAGAGAGAGGGAGGGAGAGAGAGAGAGAGAGGGAGAGAGCACACGGCGCAGCGAACCCCTAACACTTCCCCACGCCGATTCACGGCAATGCGGTACTCCTATCTATGTTTAATAGACTGCATAGGCGGCGGTGGCAGCAACGCTGTCGACCGTTCGAACGCGCCACCCCTGGAAAACTCTCTCTCCCTCCCACAATTTTTCCTCGACGAGTTTTTCCTCCGTTATTCTACGGATCAACTCGTAAGAACGTCATCCACCCGTACTTACCTCACCGAAATCGCCGTTACGATCGATCGCACTCCCGGTCATCTTGGGGACCCGTTCACGACTCGTTACTCACGCTCATTAACTTTCTTTTCAACCCCGGTTTAACGCTCCACTTTTCATAATTACACCGAATCCGCTGGGGCGGGGCGCGCGACGATGTCGCACACTATGTTCGCCATTGACAGAGATTCTGCACCGTGGATATTTGCAGAGCGAATTGAGGGAATTAACGTTCCGTGTCTCTGCTAATAATTGTATAAGAATGCTCCTTTAACCCCTTGTCGTACGATCTTCTGCATGGTTGCGATCGTTACAACTTCTTTGTCTTTAATCGTTTCACTGATGAGAACGGAACATTTGTATCTATTGTATACCTACATTTACTTTGACGCTGAAACATCGATTGCAAAATAATTGTATTTTATTTCGTCTTAACGGAAAGACGTAACCATGCATATTCAGCGGATTACATTTCGAGTGTTCATCACGAGTCCGACTCGTTATTGTACCTAAAAAATTGTTAAAATTTCCGAATCTGATTCAGAAAATCCTGCAAAATGAAGCGATGTAAAATTTTAACGAATATTGGTTCTCGAAGGAACGTTAACTCGAGATTGAACGAACCCAAGATTTTTTCAGTGCCTACTTACTGCGGATCGTTATCCATCACAGTCAGGGTAGATTCGCCGAAATGAGCTTGATCAATCTCAATAACGTTTACCGGTGGGGCAGTCGGGTTTTATCAAATTGCTCATTTAACTTGTCTGATTCCTCATCGGCGCAAATTTGCATGGGAATCCGGCCGAGTCGTCACGATCGAACGGTTCCGACCAATCTTCGGGAGATGAGTAATTGAATTTACGGGTTCGGGTCCGGGGACACGGCAGACGCGTTCGTTAAATCGGGCTCGATTTTACAAATGAGTGGCGGAACGTTCGTCCGGAAATAATGATACAGTGATTCGAGCATGCGCGCGCGAGAGCCTCGATTGCGACCGCGCGAATATGCGAAGCGTTCAAGTTTATTCGCCGCGCCGGTGGTTCGCATTATTACTGATAAAGTTCATTAGCCACGGTAGACCAGTTCACAATCCTATTAAATATTCACGCGTCTTAACAGGTTCAGGTGAAGATAACATCAGGAACGCCCTCTTTTTTAAATCCGTCCATGTATACGAACTGTTGTAATTTCATGCTATTGTCTCTCATTCACTATAGAGTCACTATAGAGTATATAATTAACTATAGGACTTGTTACAAATTACATGTCAAATTTACTATAACTAGACTACGAACCTTTATGCAATTACGGCTTTTGAAAATTTTCAAAAAATGCTAGGATATAAAATACGGCAGAATTTGGTACGATTTTAATTTATTTCAGATCTAAAGACCTTTTTCTACTACCACGGAAAATAAGATTTCATTTGATCCGAGTTTCTAAAAATTCCAAATTGCATAAACATCCGCAGTCTATTTATAAATAATCAAATAAGAGAACAGTTTAGATACAATCATGCAGAAATGAAATTTCGTGGATTGTTCCTTGCGTCTCGCAGCGGGATCGATCTTTATTCTCTCTTTACTTTTATTTCGTTCTTCTGTGTCGCTCTCGTTCGAATATTTTCACGGGCGCTTCCTTAAAAATAAAAGAGCGGTCGCTTAAATTTCATCCGAGCTGCAAAAATACTCCGACTCAGTGGTCGAAAAAGAATGACCCGATTTCGAAGCTATTCCCATCGTCCTCTGAATCACGCCACTCGGGAAATTCATTTTATTTCGTGTATCGCCGAGTTCTTCTTCAACGATTATTGCATTCTCGGCGCGGTTTAATGAGACCGAAAGTGAAATCAGCACGATGACAAAACGAAACGAAGTTTATTTTCGATCTTTTATAGTGTGTCGAATAGAGAGAATGTGTTATACCTATTAACGACGCAAGAATTATTTTGTGTTCAATGAGACAAATGGAATCGGCAAGTAGAATGAACCGTCACTGGTCAGACAGCCGCGTGTGGTGTACTGGATTGAATCAGTCCTGCAAATATTGTACCCCCACGCATTTGGATGCGCTGATCGTATCGCAACAAATTGTATTGATCCCACAGTAACATTGCGTCGCAGCGAGTAGTAGAATCCTACACGTGTCAGACATCTGTTCTCGGTGGTTTAAGCCGAGGTTTAGCCGAGGTTTACCGATTACTTTCGGATATAGCGATGCATCGATCAAAGAGTATTATTATATAGGATGAATCGTGAATTACGTGATACATGACCCATCGAGAGCTAGCGATACAAATTCACATATGTCGGACATCGAGCCAGGGGAGCCAAGTTAAATCGAATCTGCGAACTAATCGGTACACTATGATTGCGCATAAATTTCGGGGGAACGAAGATTGTTGCTATTCTTGACGTTCCGGTGCAATAACATAAAGTCAATCTAGACTTACCGAATGAATTAAAGTTCCAGAGCCTGTGATACAATAATAGAGTCAATGCAAAACATTATCGACCGAATTGAAAAATTCTGGAAAATTTTTGTGATCCATAAAAAATATTCTGAAGCCTTTAGAAATATAGTAGATCACATGCGAAAATAATGGAGCCTGTAGAAAGAAATATACAGCCCAAGAAAATATCGTAGAATCTACGAATGCGTTGTACGACCTATAAAAAGATTGTAGGATAAATTTAAGGACAACGTAAAAACTATAGAGCCTACAAAATTATTCAATCTGCCATTTTACAGACTCCGACATAAAAAGTATTAGGTGCTCGCGAAAAATTAAGAGATTCCCTGACAGTTTCGAAAAGTCTTTCCCCGCATTTTCCTATTTTCCAGATAAGTGTGGAAAGTCGGCAAAAAACTTTGCAAAACTTCCTAACAGGATGCGAAACTTTGAACGCAATGTTTCACTAGATTTGTCGGTTGTTTGCGGCAAGAATTCTTTCGAGGTCCACTTCGGAACTGTGCGGATACATTTCCACGTCTGCAAACATTAGGAAAATGCAGACAAAGAAATTTTGTTGGAAGTGGCATCCACTCTAAAACCCGGGCGAATTCGTTTGCGTCCAGCAACCGCACAGACTCAGGGCAGAGAGAAAGAGAGGGGACGAAGACAGATAGAGAAGGTACAAGTTTCAACATGGCCATCCTCCAAAGGAGAGAGAGCCGCATCCCTTGCCGCAGATGTTATGAATAATAATGGGCTCTCGCGTTTACTGCTTTCCTGCTTCGTTTCTCGACGATGGTCGCGTGCACCGTTAACAAGTTTTACAAGCCTCGCTGTTCGTGAAACGGGAATGCATTCCTGAATTCCACTGCGCCGGCCTGCACCACCGGCGCATCGCTCTCCGACCGGAAACTATTTTTACTGGGGCCACGGACGTCTTCGTATATCTTTTTCTCTTCTTATTTAAGCTCGCCCGAACCTGTAATTTTCAAACTACACTCTGCAATTGGTTACATTTCAAGTCAACATTTTCTTAATCGAACCTAAACAATTTTTCCGAGGCTCAAACCAAAGTGAATTCAAAGATTGAAGTGTCCCCTTTACGACCAGCACATAAAATTTGATGTGCGATTTTTTATTACCGCGTTATGGCACCTTTTACGGGAAATGTGCAGGGGAATATATCCCTCGAAAGTTGTCAGGTTCGAGCTCCTCTCAGGAACTAAAAAAATTTTTCCCGAGACTCAAATTAACGCGGACGTAAAGACTGGAGTGTCACCTTTACAATCGTTGCTGAAAATTTGCTGTGCCATTTTTGGTTATCGTTTCACCGCGCTTCGAACGAGACCCTGGCATCGGGGATTCGAAAATGTAAACCAGTCGAAACGAGAACAACAACCTCTAGAAATCTCGACGGGGACATGTATTATGGAATTGTGCGAGTCGTGTGCAGAGGTGAAAAAAAGTTGTCGGATCTGCCGGTGTGGTTTTCGTTCCGATGGCTGATTCCCGGTGATCTGATTACGAGGCCCGTGAATTCAGTTATTCAACAGTTGCCGTGACGGGTCGTTAACTCGAGCGGAGGTACGCGTCACGGTAATAAGACCGAACGGGGTAAAAATCGCTGGTTAAATGGATACGCGGCCGAAGATCGCGGCAATTTGTACGTCACAGGGATGAACTCCCGCCTTGCGTCATCGGGAAATCGTCCGACTAATTGAACCACTAATTGACTGTTAAATGTACACGCTCGCGTCACCGGCGGCTGCTCGAACCTCGTCGAATTTATCGTTAATCATCCGATGGACGGAAAACAAATTCTCCGCTGATTGCAAACCGGCGTTCACACTGGCGCACGACAATATTTCATTCGTGCAACAATATTCGAACAGAAATGGGAATCGTTAATAATCTCCAAAATGTAATACATTTTAACTTCGATAACTTTTTACCGAAGACCATTTTTATTTTCCTAACACAAATATTGTCGATTTTCTGTGAAAATCACATTGAGAACGTTTTCTCCGGACAGCGCAAGGTTCTTAAGGGTTAAACCGGTTTCCCTTGTCGAGGGGCTGAAACGTCTTTTCGTTTGGGAGGGTGGAGGCGGTCTCCGCACGAGCACCCTCTTATTCTGCTCGATTTAACGAGCTTGCATCGATCGCTTTTAAGCTCCGATCGGATCGTACGTGTACCCCTCCTTCTGCTGGACAAGCTTGCGGCGTCGAGCCGGGTAGGTTCTCAAATGGATTTAAACGCGGATGTCCATTCACGTTGCTCGGCCGGCTGAACCGGAAATGGGATTTATGGCGATCCGCGTGCCTCGTGACTCGGATAAATAGCCGCGGAGATCGAACGCTCCGACAATTATTGCCCTGAAAACCGGAGACCGTTCCGTTGACCTGAGATCTTTCCAAAAACGCCAGGAAAAACCTCCTCTGAACGTAATAATAAGAAGAATGTCCAGTTTCGAGTGCGCTTTATGGCTGGTTGGGGGTTTTGATGGGAGGAATATTTCTATGTGGAATGTGTTTGCGGTATTTTTGATCGACCACCGTCTGGCCGAAATCCTGCTCCACAGAGTTTCGATAGTTGGGAGTCGGCGGAGTCGTGGCGCGCCGCTGGCAGACGTCGAAGGAGCTTGCCAAATCACTGCTCGCTTCGACCCCGAACCATCTAGACATTATAATCTGCCACGTGTTGCTGGCTCGTGTTGTTACTCGGCCCCTTTCGCGTGTGCACGTCGAGCCGGGCTCTCGTGTGCCCACCCCCGCACGCATCTTATTATTACGTAGCAGCTTTTTCTTCCTCCCGCCAATTACAATCGGCCTGACACGATCGGCCACGCTCGCGAACCATCTGCACGATCGTTCGTCCTCGATATTATCCTGATCCTCTTTACAATATTATATACAGCGTATTGAGAAGGAAAACAAAGACTTCGACCCAATACGTCTGATCATCACCGACCTATTCTACTTCTTCCGTACATTCTCTTCTAGAAAAGGAGACGCTAAACAAAAAATTTTATTCTTCCTTTCCGACTCATTTTTGATCAAGTATTTGTATACGTTATTGTATACAGGGTGGGGCAGTAACTATTAGCACCTCAGATATCTTTGAAACTATAAGTTTCACAGAAATATTTGCTGAAACAAAATTGCACAGTAAGAAGGTGGCCATCCGATGGCGATAGTAGTTTTTTTTGCAGGTGGACGTACTTCGGACATTTGAAGGTCACCTCCATTTTTTTTAATGGATCGGTATGTTTTGGCTTCCGTATCACGATAGAGGATCTTAAAACGAGTTCAACGACCTATTACATAAGGTCATTCAAGGTCATAGAAAGTAAAGAAATGCGATAATACTTATGGTTTTGGTAGTAAATGAAACATGTTTATAGTAGGTGTTCGAAATGTTGACCATCACTGTCAATGCACTGTTGGATTCTTGTTACGATCGATTGACTTGCAAGTCTTACGGTGGCAGAACTTATTGACGCACAGGCTGTAATAATTCGCTGTTGCATATCGTAGGACGTAGTTGGTACTTCTTTGTACACTTTCTCTTTCAGTGTTCCCCACAGAAAGAAATCTAGAGGTGTTAAGTCTGGTGAACGAGCTGGCCACGATATTGAACCGCCGCGTCCAATTCAACGATTTCGAAATTTTTCATCGAGTTCCCTTCGCGCAATCAATGAATAATGTGCAGGACATCCATCATGTTGGTACCACATGGTTTGTCGTGTAAGTAAAGGTAACTCTTCTAGCAAAAGACCCAATGTATCCTTAATAAAATTAGCATAGATGTTGCCATTCAAATTTCCATTGATAAAATAAGGACCAATAATTTTATCACCTATGATACCACACCATACATTCACAGACCATTGTCTTTGATGTTCAACCTGTCGCAGCCAATGTGGATTTTCCGTTGCCCATAAATGCATGTTGTGTAAATTAACATTCCCGTGATTTGTGAATGTTGCTTCATCGGTAAATAAGACGGTATTAAGAAAAGACTCATTGTTTTGAATCTGACGTATAGCCCATCGACGAAACGCAACGCGATTCATGAAGTCGTTCCCATGCAATTCTTGGTGAAGACTAACATGATACGGATGAAATTTGTGACGGTGCAAAATGCGAAGTATGCTCCTCCTACTGATGCCAGATTCGCGTTCAATTTGTCGCGAACTAATATGAGGATTTCTAGACACACTTGCGAGCACACTGATTTCCATTTCTTCGTTAATTACTTGTTTCTGGCGTTCACTTTTACGAACACCTGAACTACCGGTTTGCCGAAGTTTATCACACACATTTTTAAATGTTTGACGCGAAGGCTGAGACCGATGTGGATATCGTTCAGCATACAAGTTTTTCGCACTTACAGAATTTCTTTGGCATTCGCCATAAATAAGAAGCATATCGACCTGCTCTTCAAACGGATACATCGTGCCGCATTGACTGATTTATCGGTACTAATCTTATCATGTTTATCTTATCCTGCAAACTATTAAAGTGCCCTTCAAGCAGTGATTAAACTCAGTGAAGTAAAAGGTAAACATTACGCATTCCTCTACTGTTTACAGTACGTATGTTTCATTTACTACCAAAACCATAAGTATTATCGCATTTCTTTACTTTCTATGACCTTGAATGACCTTATGTAATAGGTCGTTGAACTCGTTTTAAGATCCTCTATCGTGATACGGAAGCCAAAACATACCGATCCATTAAAAAAAATGGAGGTGACCTTCAAATGTCCGAAGTACGTCCACCTGCAAAAAAACTACTATCGCCACCGGATGGCCACCTTCTTACTGTGCAATTTTGTTTCAGCAAATATTTCTGTGAAACTTATAGTTTCAAAGATATCTGAGGTGCTAATAGTTACTGCCCCACCCTGTACAGTATTGTAGCATCGTAAATTCGTCGCAACTAGGAGTGTTCCCGACATTTACGGGTACCCCACAGTGGAGTCGGGTTGGAAAAAATCGGGCGGGCTCGGGCGAGTACTCGAGACATCTGAATGTTCGGGTAGCTTGACCGCGTCGGGTAGCTTGATCGTTTCGGGTAGCTTGATCGTTTCGAGTAGCTTGATCTCGTCGGATAGCTTGATCGTCCACGGGTAGCCGATCAGCAGCAGTCTCCAGTCTCATTTGAAATTCGAAATCAATTATAATTACACTATAAAATGTAATCTTCATTGTATGTCGTATGTACATATGTGACTTCCGCCTTTCCCTTTATTAAAATTTGAACGTACATATGTATATTCTATCAATGGATTAATTAATTTTCTCTTACTTTTAATGTATAGGATTCATTCCACGCAAAGTGACCTAGAACTAACAAACCGATGAAAATGAGTTTTTAGTAACATAAGAGTATCTACTAAAAATGTCATTTGAAAAAAATGTTTTTTCACTATTTATTTTGCAATTGTTTTAAACAAATGCAACGTTTTCATAGCAGGGTACTTTTTAAAAATTTGAAAAATATGAGGATACAGTACCAAGTGTCCCTTGTATGTTCATGTTTTTAAAAAGATGGACATTTGAAAATTGTCGAAATTGTCGAAATTGAACTCAATGCTGCACCGTGATGTACAGCCTCGGACGACCGCACACAGTGGGCTATAAGAGATATCGAGATGAATTTATTAAAAAATGATTCCTATCTACTGCTAATTATCGCAATCAATATATATTTCTATTATCATTTTTTAATCGAGTGTCTAAATTTTATTGTCTTAAAATAAAATTTTAAATTGTTTATTGGTTACTCGTTTAGTACTTTTCCAGATAATTCGATATCGCGTTAGTGCAAATTACGAATCGCATGTTCAATCTCGAGTATAGAATGATCGTGTCCGAATTTGGCCAATCTATGTAATCGTAATCCGAATGTCTCCGGCTACCTGTGACGATCAAGCTACCTGTGACGATCAAGCTACCCAACACGATCAAGCTACTCGACACGATCAAGCTACCCGGAACGATCAAGCTACTCGACGCGATCGAGCTAACCGACGCGGTCAAGGTACCCGACGCGATCCAGCTACCCGAACATTCAGATGTCTCGAGTACTCGCTCGAGCCCGCCCGATTTTTTACGACTCGACCCGAACCCGTAAATGCGGGAACCCACACACCCCTAGTCACAACCGTCGCCGAGCCTAGACTCACGTTATAGGATTCACGATCATCCCCAGGAAGCGTAATTTTTAGGAACCGAACGCGAGGTCTGCGCGGGGCCAACGTGTGCCATAAAGAGGAAGCGTTTGGGCCGTCGGGAAATGTTAAGGGATATGATGTTTAGTGGAATAAATCAGTTTAGTTAAACAGGTAACTTTCCAATTATAACTTTATTTTAAATAGCTAATGGTAACAGCACCAGGTATGTCCTGCCTAAACCGACTCTAGCGTCGAACTGAGCTCGCGACTCTTGTCTTGTTCGTCGCTCCGGCTGCCGATCGTCTTTTTGATCGCCGATCGTCTTTTTGATCGTCGATCGTCACTTCGACGTGACGCACGCCACCCATTACAATGTTATAAAATTCTTGAGTTTTATTTTACAACATTTTGACTTCAACAGGAAAGTCCGAAGGTCCCTGGGAAAGCTAAAGGGGACGGAAGGTACGAGTTGTAGCGAATTGGAGCTGTGCTCGCATATTTAACACGTGTACTTATTGTTTAAATTCTATTAAATTGTTTCATTCCCTATCTCGAATTTCAATTAATTCCCACAGTATTGGTTTGAGATTCAATCTCGCATCAATTTTCGCAGAACGAAGCGTGCGAAATGCAAAGGAACAACATAGAAACACAACAATCTCACGGAATGGCCCGCGAAAGGAAACATCCGAGCGATTCGCGTTTCCCCGGTTCCGGGGCGACGGAGCGGTGATTGTTCGTTTTAACGCGTCCTGCACGATCCCAACGAGCGTAAAGCCGTTCCACGAGGTAAAGTGGTATTTAATGCGTGAGAGGGTGGTTTTTAACATCCAGCCCGCAGCCCCGCGAGTAGAGGACAGCTGTACGCGCAACGTGCCGCCGTGCCGCGCCGGTTTTTGGAGAAGGTCCAACCGAGAATTGAAACGCTATGACGCCCCCGGCTAGACTGACGATCGACGCTCTCCACTCCACGAGTACTTTATACACTTTATATTCCCTTCTTGAAGCCAACGGAAACATTTTCGCTCTTATCGCGCGATGACGCGGCGCAGAGAGCCCTCCTCGAAGCCGCGATTCTCTCCACTAACGCGACCGCTTTCTACCTCGACGCTTTCTTTCCACTTCAATTTCCTACTGGCTGGTCTCTCGGAAGCACCGGTGCCGCTTCAAACGGACCAGCAAACGGGAACCATAACGTCTACGATTGTGTTGTAGAAACGTTCGAGAAATCCACTGCTGGGTTTCCAATAGGCGTCCATGTAGAGGAGTGTTGAACGATATTGTTAGCAAAAACGAACTGAGAGCAATACAAATAAAAATTCGCGGATCTGCATATCGAGGACCTACCGAATCTTCTCTCGGTTGAGATATAAATTTTAAAAAATTCATCACCTCATTTTTTATGGAAAAGACGTGTGTGTACCGATGGTCGCGATACTGCTGGACAATATTTTTAATAAAAACGATGTAGAAGCAATGAAAATAAAAATTCGTGATTGGACATTTTAACATCGACCTTCTGACTCTTCTGCTAGTCAATATAAATATTTTTAAAAATCGATAATTGGTTACTATGGTCGCAACGTTGATTAGAAGCATTCCGAAATCTTAATTTCCGAAGACACGCAACAGATCCCATAGACAGAAATGGCCCAGGTACGACGCCAGTACAATCGTTGGATAGCTAATAGAAACTATTTAATCGGACGTTCAAGCCCGATGTTTGGAACCGACAGAAACGACAGGGACAGGCAGTTGAACCTTCGATTGGCCGATTTATAGAGCGGGCACGGTTAGCGTGCTGCGGTCGAATTTGGCAACGGTGTCGTTCGCGGCTGTCCCGCGAGCGGATTCGTTTTGGCATCGTCCCAACGCGCCTGCGATTTCCTCGTCTCGAGAGCATCGTATCGCAGGCAAAATACCGGCGAGATAAAGGCAGCGCTCTACGCGAGGTGTACTCGGGCTGGACGCGGAACCGAAACGGGCATTTCTCTGCTCGTGTGTGGAAACGTCCCTCGAGGAGAACCTCTTATTTCTACGTCGCCGATAAACGCCGACTTATCGTTTCCCAGCCGCTTTATCGACCTTTACCGGATTTCTTCCGCTGGAAAACGCCGTTTGCCTTTGTTCGAGGACTCCCGATCTCCTGCAAATTCAATCTCTATATCGCAAGAATAAACGCTGCTGGACACCTGTAATTACACCGCAGATCTTCGTGCGGAATTAAAATCGTCTGCGTTCCTTCTGACAATTCTGGGACGTTGAAAATAATGTTTCGATATATATATTTTACATTTCCCTGATTTTGGCCGAAAATTAGTCATTCATAAATATTAGAAAGACAGAGAAATATTAGAAAAATTTATAGATACCGTTGAACTATTTCGCAACCTATTGAACATACTAAGAAAGAAACTCTATTCCTATTTCATTCGTTTTTATTTTACATAATGACCCAAAGTTTAAAATGAATTTTAGCAATAAAAAAATAGGAGTACAGTAAAGTCGGGTTTACTGTCCAGAGTCAACACCGGGTTCTAAGTCCAGTGCCTACTCGTTCCACGCGGCGATGATTGATCTCGACTCGGGTATATCGGTGTAAACACCACGCATTGACTCGAATGAATCGAAATGTTCAACTTTCTTAATTTTCATGATTTTTTTATGAAATTTCACTATCGTATTTCTGGCATTTTTCTGATTAATATAAGATCAAACACGATATAATTCCAATTGTATTTAGTAGTTAAATCGACGATTCAAGTTTCGGTCGCAAGGAAGGACAGTGTATGGGAAAGAAAGAGACACTCGTTCTGTCCTTCTCTATGTTCGGACTCTCCTTTGAAGTAACAAACATACGATCACAACACCAGGAAAACTGTCCACCAAAAATACGGCTGTTGGACAGTAAACCCGACTTTTATTAAACTGTCGACTGGAAGGACGTCGTATCGCATTGAAGGGGCTAGACTCAGAGTGAGGAGAAAACCAAAAGAGGCAATTCGGAAAAGTCCGTTGCCCACTTGAGATAAAGGACCAGGCCTGCGGACTTGTCTTCGGCCACGCGATAAGTTTCATTCTGTCCTTCTCTATGTTTGGCTTCTCCTTTGAATGTCATTCTGTCCTCCTCCATGTTCGGACTCTCCTTTGAATTTCATTCTGTCCTTCTCTATGTTCGGCTTCTCCTTTGAATTGCATTCTCTCCTTCTCTATGTTCGGACTCTCCTTTGAATTTCATTCTG
>CM052193.1:1540787-1559544 GCA_028455805.1 Lasioglossum figueresi
CTCTATGTTCGGACTCTCCTTTGAATTTCATTCTGTCCTTCTCTATGTTCGGACTCTCCTTTGAATTTCATTCTGTCCTTCTCTATGTTCGGCTTCTCCTTTGAATTTCATTTTGTCCTTCTCTATGTTCGGCTTCTCCTTTGAATTTCATTCTGTCCTTCTCTATGTTCGGACTCTCCTTTGAATTTCATTCTGTCCTTCTCTATGTTCGGCTTCTCCTTTGAATTTCATTCTGTCCTTCTCTATGTTCGGACTCTCCTTTGAATTTCATTCTGTCCTTCTCTATGTTCGGACTCTCCTTTGAATTGCATTCTGTACTTCTCTATTTTCGGACTCTCCTTTGAATTGCATTCTGTACTTCTCTATGTTCGGGCTCTCCTTTGAATTTCATTCTGTCCTTCTCTATGTTCGGACTCTTCTTTGAGTTTCATTCTGTCCTTCTCTATGTTCGGACTCTCCTTTGAATTTCATTCTGTTCTCCTTTATGTTCGGCTTCTCCTTTGAATTTCATTCTGTCCTTCTCTATGTTCGGACTCTCCTTTGAATTTCATTCTGTCCGTCTCTATGTTCGGACTCTCCTTTGAAGTAACAAAAATACGATCACAACACCAGGATTACTGTCCACAAAAATACGGCTGTTGGACAGTAAAGCCGACTTTACTGTACATTCCAGAAGCATGGAAGAGTGTCCAAGAATTTTCCGAGGTCTGTTGTGTCGAGCAAAGAACTGCGAAGAAAACTAGCAAGGGGTTAGAAGATCCAGTGCGACGTCAATATAAATAAGGGAGTGGACGAAGGGTTGAAGCTCGGCTTAAGACACCGGTGTTTGTCAACACACGTCCACGTGTCCAACAACCTGAATGGATGTCCGCATTCAAATCCATTTAAGAGTACTTTGTCGCCTCTTCCTCGATAGCTAGCACGCCGGATGCCCCAGAGACGTCTTAATCCGGACTCGAAGGCGCATCGCGTGACACTCGACCCCATCCTCTCATAGAACGTCTACACCGTTCTGCAACTGTGTTTGCACCCTCCCACTATTTCTCTCTCTCTCTTCCTTTTCTGTCTTCGATTTGTTTGGACTATCCGTTTCACACCGTTGCGTCCCGAGACGATTAATTTTCATAGGGAAACTCGATTAACCCCTGAGATTATATTTACGGTGTGGATGCCTCGCTGTAATTGAATTGAATTTATTTCCGCCAGGAACGGTTTAATAGAAAGGATTAGGGGATGGACGAGGGGGTTGGATTTCGTACCAGTACCCCTCGGGTCAATACCACCCTGTTTGGGGTGTTGGGATTTTGTGCAGGTGCTTCTTGTATGCCGGGGGTTGGAATTTATGGGTTGATCGGAGTTGGAAGCTTGAATCTTCGAGATTTTTAATCTATTGCAACTTCGAGGGAAAAAATCGTAGGATGGTCCGACTAGGCTCGTTTTAAAGCTTGAAGTCTCTACTATAACCTTCTTAAGTTATTTTTATTTTTAATGTTTTTTTGTAGCTGGAAGAGAGTCGGAAGACGTAGGTAGTCCTTTTTCGAAAATATAAATTTTTTTAATACATCGAAACAGTTAATTACGGTCACAAAACCGATTCAAAGAGAGTAGGAAGCAATAGAAGATGCACGAATAGAAATATTCTGTGTCGAATGTTTTACTAATTTATTTCGTTTGCATAATTACGCGAGTGGGCTACGAACCGCATTAAATAATTTCTTTGATGCGGAACTTCTTCCGTGGTTTTCGAATATTTAAACTAATTACGGACACGCACAGATCCACAACAATGGCGGATCAGCTCCGCTTAATCTTCTCGCATCCTTTCTGTTCCTTCGCATTTAAATTACCTCCGCGTTGGACCGGAAGATTGCTCTTCCAGAATAATAATTAACTGTACGAATTCTGCCATTTCTCCCTGCTGCAGGAAAACCGAAACGGTACTCCGTTATTTGGAGCTGTTTTGCCCGTGACTCGGAGCGTCGAATGCACATGCATCTTGTCATTTTCTTGTGAGCGATGGGAGTCCATAAAATTTCATTTTGACCGTCCGGACTGCGTTCCAGCGTATCGATCCGGTCGACGGACTATAATCTAGAGAATTTTTAAAGGGTGCAGGCTAGGATATGGAAAGCGACGTGTCCCGCTTGGGAAATATTGCTTGGGTTACTCGAGGAACGTTTCGATCGCGAGATGGAGCGATCCCATTCAGGGGACGCGTGTTATTCGCGATGTTACCCGAACTGTTACTATCGTCGCGACGAAAAGTTCCAATGCGACGCGTCTCTGCACCTCGATACGATTTTCGTAATGGATCCACCATCCTTGAATATCAACTCGGTAAACTTGCTGCAGTCTCCTCTCTATGCGTTTTGCACACTCGAGACAATGCTGTGCGGGTCGCTTCAGACTGTGAATTGTACTTATTTAGTTAGAGGTTCGTCGTCCATGAAGATAAAAATTTAAAGCTTTATGTTCTACTTTAAAAGGTGTGCCAAAAATGTATATAATACAATTTCATATTGTACCAGGAAACCTAGCCAGTTCCGAGGTCCGCGATTGTTTAAATCAGTTCTAACTGGTGCAAGGTAGCGTCACAGAGTAGTTAATGGGTTATTTTAGTAGCAAGGGATTTTTGTCCAGCTGGTATCGAGTATTTGAAGCGAATAGGACGCGGAGACCGATTATGCGGGAGCGGAGATTCCGGGGCGTTCGAGTGCGAAGATGCGCTTAAACGGCTCGTGTCAGATAACTGTCGGCGATACGCGGCAATGCGTCAATATTTGTTCGAGCGATACCTACTTTAGCGCTGGCAAAACTCTCTCTCTCTCTCTCTCATCTCCAAAGGGAAGAATATAAACGTTATCGAGTAACGGCAGCGGCGAAGGACAACCGCGCAACGTTCTTCTATGCCGGAACGAGATCGTTCCCGAGCATATCCGTCTCCCCTAAGCTGGATTTACGCTTGTCAACCAACATTGATTCCGAACGGATCTTCTTTTACGGAGCACAGGGCGCCAGTGGGTTCAACCTTTTTAGGATTAATCCCTTTGTCGGGCGATCGACCTCTCTGTCGATTCAGAATCAAATATTTCATAGCAAACGCAATTCACTTTTGTGCACGTAAAGCTCCCTTGAAAAAGTAATCCTTTGCTTTCGTACGTTCCGTCACAATTGATTTCACGGTTGCAACGATTAGAATTGTATTTAGAAGAAAATGTTCCTTCCTGATCTACTACACCAATCAGAATAATTGAATTATATGATATTGGGGCTGGTTCTAAAATAAAGAGAGCACACGACATCCTTGCTTCTGGAAGTCTGAAGCCCTATTGTACCCGCTGTCCCCGGAGACTTTCAGCAGACTTTCCTTATCGTCAAATTTTCTGAAGAAGAGTAGCCTGCCGCGTTTCCTCGAGGAACAAAGCACGCCCAGGAGGAAAACAACGGGTCCCAGAGGAGGTACGTCGAAGTAGAAAATTCTGATCGATCGGTATCGAGAGCTGTGGAGTGTCTCTGGCTAAGAAAGTGAGCCGAAAAAAGTGAACTCGTCGATCAACGGTGCACGGCGAGCTTCTGACGTTCTCGCGAAGTAAAACAGCGGATTAAAGTCTCGTCAAGATGAAAACGATGGAGAGGGGGGGGGGGGGAGAGACGAGAATTGGCTGGAGCAGGATGACAGTGGACGCGGAAAGTTCTCCAAAGCTGAGGGAGCGTCTTCATCCAAGCTGTCTGCAGCGACTCGGACATGGAAAACGTGTTTTCCCACGCGGCCACGGAAACTTTAGGCTGGCCGACGCACGGCGACGGCTGCGGAAGTCGTTTGACGGCCGGAAACCTCGAGATGCGAAAATAGCCACAGTTGAATGTCAACCGTTGTCTTCTCCTGGCCGGTCTGCTACGAGACAGCGGGTGATTTTTCGTGAAAAGAACCGGGTTTCGTCCAGAACTCCTGCGAATAATACTTTCTGGTGCCCGCGATGCTGGGGGTTGATGTTTCTTGAAAGTGAGTTCTAGTTTTTAATACTACGCCTACTTAATCAAAGTATGCAGACGCTCTTCTGGGGAAAGTATCGAAGAGCTTCCAGTGGAGTTTTCTGAATTTCCTGATGTGATCCAGCATTTTCCTGCGAACCTAAATATATCTGTCAGAAAGTACGTTCTTTCGGCTTCAATTTAAGCCCTTGAAAGTTGGAAAACTCTCCTGGGAAATATTTTGAAATTCGATCCAAAGTGACTATCGAAGTGAAAGTTACATTCAATCCCTTGTCTTGCGACATGAACGTGGAAACATATGGAAATCTGTCGATATTTTCTAGTAAAAATAAAACACAATTTCTCAAGACGAATGCGAACTCGCGCCTCGCACAGAGTTTCCATTCTTTTATGGCGGACTGTAAAGAGCGAAGAGTGATCGATGAAAGCAGTCATAAGACAGGAAAGTTGACACCTGTTTTTTTAAAGCGTCCTTGCAAAGACAGGAATGGAATCGAAAGGAATTAAAGCAACAGGTGTTAGATATTGTACGGTTACGCGTATAGATTCTATTATTACATCTCTAGACACTCCTGGCTGAGGCAATCTCAGTAGATTAATACGAAGTTCTACAAAATCTACCGAAATGAGTCCTTCGCTCGTATCTAAAATGACCAATTCTTATAAAAATCTATTACGGATCCTGTTAGGTATACCACTGCTTCAACTATTTTATTCTGAGATCAACACAGGTTTTTAATTTCCAAATGTGGTTAGCTGCATTCGAGGCACGCAGCCTTAATTAAACAGCCACCGTATCATGTTCTATAATTATCTTCCGCAACTAGATTCCCAAAATGCAAGGAATCGTGCACGTTGATGGAGAAAGCTGTTCAAAAAGACTCTACGTACGTGTGCACACACATTTTAAGTAACTGTATAATAAATCCTTGCATAATGCAAGGAAATGATTCAACAAATTTCTTTGTTGAAGTACAAGCGAGTGGTCTGCAGCTCCTGTGTTAAAATAGTACAATTTTAATTTTGCATATAAATCCTCCCCGTCTACCGATCAAATGCTACGAGAAACCCTTCAATCGAAGAAGTATTTCTCTAATTTGAAGTTCGACAAAATTGTAATCGATGTAAATGAATACCATTGGTACGGGCAAGGCGATTCCGAATTGCCATCATTCCGTTGACGAAGACCGTGGCTGTAATGGCCCGATTGAATGGGACACGCAAATGGATCTCGACGGTAGACCGCAAACTGCATTTCCCAAGAAACCCTGGGCTCGGTTATGGCAAGAACAATATTCGCCGGTTCCCGCGGAGCCGTGGGAAATTCTGCGGCGTTGGAAACGGGAAACATGTTTCAACGTTTCGGCGCGGAGTCGCTTAGGAGTCACCCGGCGTCGCCGCTGCGTCAGAGTGCATCGCGCGGCGCATCTGCATGTCGCATGTGGCCCGCAAAGGCGAAATCGAGTTAACAGGAGTAAACCCACCCCCCTACCCCCCTTGCCAATCCTACCCACCGATCCCCGGGGAAGTTCTTGCGACGCTGACAACGGGGACAATGAGACGATAATGCCCCGTAGTTGCCGCATCATTTAATGATTTTAACGTTGGGGGGCGCTTCACTCGTCGAAATCACTGATCCCTGTGAATTTTTATGCGAAAGCTGTCTATACCGATCGCAAGATATAGGAGCAGACACCTGTTTCTTTCTTAACCCTTTGCACTTCTTCCGGTATGGAATATTTCAATTTTATACGATTTTCTTAATTTTATCGATATAAAACTGATGTAATACAGTAGTTCATTAAAATATTAAATACGTTTAGTAATTTATCGAATACAAATTGAATAATGCAACAAATATTTTGAATAATGATGTATTGAATAATTATTAGTGGCGCCTCTCCGAGTCACCGCTCGAGTGCAACGGGTGAAAAATCTTTACTACAAACTGTGAAGATTGAAAGTTTTATCGGAAGATTACAAGCTCGAAGGCACGTCGGCGGAAATTCAGAGAAAGAGAGTAATGTTTAAGAGGCATAACATTCGTGTAAGGGGACGAGAATAATGCGAGCGTGCACCGCGGGACAATAGATCGAAGCAAGGGAAGAGAAGGAGAATTAATTAAACTAATGATGGTAATGTTGCCTGCAAGGCCGAGGTTCAGCAAGTAAGCGCTGTTATTAAAGTTAACCCAGATTTATTCGAGCCGTCTGTCGAACACTGCGCCAGGGGACACGTGCTTTAATTACTATCGACTTCATCGTTTCCTGTGTACCGGGCAAAAGAGATTTTAAAAGCTCGAACGTTTTCAAACCCCGAGTTTCCCGAAGACGAGAGTCGGTGGCTGATTGCAATACTCTCGCGCAAGATTAAAGACTTTTGCGTCGGCCTTTATGTCGATTTTAAACAAATATTCCGTACGCACGTAAACAAAACCTCGTGTTTCTCGAAGATCTATCAATTTATAGCAATTTTTATTTTCAGGAGGTTTGAACATGAAGTTATTGTACTCGATTGATTCGCACTTTGAAAATAGTTTTACAAGTAGGCTGTGGATTTTTATGCAAAATAAAACTTAAATTCTGTTAATGTTTCAACCACCCATTTTCGTCATAAATGCATAAATTCTATCGAACCAAAAATGCACAAAAGTCTCGATCTATTGAGAAATCAGTGAAAATGTTTCAAGAACTCGATTTTTTCACCGAAGTCCGTGGAGCCTGTGTCCCGGAGTCGGATGTATAGTTTTCCATCGGTAGAAGAACAATCGAAGGATCCTCGGGGAGGAGAGTGGACGTCTTGACAACTGTCTTGACCAAGATCACGAGCCCGGAGGCGGTGGATAATACGACCGCTGAGAAGAGAAGTCGACGACGGTCCGCGGGATTTGCATAAGAGTCGCATTGTTGTCCCGTAAACGTCAACGCGGTGACTCCGGTGCACTGGATTAACCGGATTAAGTCGAACTGGCCCCGAAAACGGGATTAAAATCCTCTATGGTCGAACGAGCCCGAGAGCCAAGCTGTCTGCCGGCAATTGTCATAATTCCGAGACAAAGATCGTGTTTCCAACCCGCGGAACGGTTTGATCGTGTTCTTGCAAACGTTCGCAAATTGAACGTACCCGATGATTACTATTATTTCTGATCCTAGAAATAATATTCCCCAGGGGAACTTCTTAATACAACAAGGAGCCCAGGGACCACTGATTAAAAGTAATCCGGGACACAGTAAGTACTCGATACAACGGTGGAAAACGGAAAAATGGGAAAACTCGTCCCTCTTCCTTGGACGTACAGATTTTCCGGAAGAAATTCCCGGAGAAGTTTATGGTGTACAGCCGCGGCGCTCGCGGGTTTGATCCCCGTTAACAGAGGCATTTTCAAGATCCCGGTCCAACATCTAAAATAAGATACGTCTTGACGATGTCGTCGCCGTTCGTGTCCCCTCGAGGCAACTCCTCTCGCAGTAATGGCCTCGATGACATAACCGCGTATAAATATCCCCTGCTCGTAATTTATAACAGTGCCACGGAGAGATCTGGATTTCATTTGGTATTTTTACGGTATCCCCAGACCGACATAAACACCGATGGAAAACGAACAACGGAAATGCGCTGCGCGGACCCATTTATAATTGAGACTGTTCAAGAAACAATAGGTGCAGTTTCAAATAAAGAGACAAAAAATTTGTTCGCCATTGTTCATTATACAAGGCGTTCGAAATGATTCCTGAGATCGTTCGTAGTACACTTTTAACGGTAACTATTTAACGAGGAGTGGCGTTAAATCGATAACGAGGAGCACCAGCAGTGCTAGAATTTCTAGTAGGGGATAATCCGAGGAATTAGGAAATTCTTCACCGGAGATTTTTCTGACGACAAGCGGAGGCTCTCTTCAAGTGGAAGACGAGTGTGTTGGTTGTACAAGGACACCGTGGAAAGGTGGTCGAGGACGATAAGAGGTCGTAGAGAGAGACCGAGAGAGAGAGAGAGAGAAAGAAAGAGTCTTCTAGGGTTTCGGACGACGTTGATAAAAAAATCGCCACGGGAAGAAGACCGGGAAAGATGGCGGTCGGAGATTGTCGTAGCTTCGGGAACGAGGAAAAGTTCCTCCGGCCCCGAAGACTCCGTGTTCGATCGACTTTGCATATTCATCGGTGTTTTTAACCGGATCCATAGTTTCCCACGTTTGTTTCAATCTCCATGTTCGAGGAAAACAGGGACGCGGAGTTTAGGTTTACGAACTTTCCGCGATCCGGTTCGCGTATCGGCGGTACTCGTCTACAGGCAACGACGTCGCTTAATCTTGGAAATATCGTTACGGAAATTGGTATCGAGCTCGTCGGGCACGATAATTGGATGAATACCTACTTCCGGCTACGAGTATCGACGCTGCGTTCTCGCGACGCGAAATTGTTTGCGCGCTCCGCCAGGAATTAATAATAATACCCTGCACTCTTCTGCATAACAATTGCTAATTACCAGCGCTCTCGCTCCGTTCAGCCGACGCTGTCCAAAATGAACGTGCGAATTGTAAAAAATTCATAACAGGTTCGAAAAATGTCGCGGTAACAATTGTTACACGAACGAATAAACACGAGCCTGTGGATTTGCACAAAACATCAAAATTGTATAAATTGCAAGGAACAGAAGCCACATGTTGCTTTCTGTTCTTAATAACATTGAAATTGAATCTCTTTACACTGATTATAATTACCACATATGTACGTTTGACAATCATAGGAAAAAATCAGGAAGAATTTGTTCTGTTCGAAATTTTTGTGAAGCGTTTGAAATAATATTGCGGGGTTATGGAACAGATTCACTGTGGGAAATTTCATTCCGCCAGATTGTTTTCCGCAATCGATCGCCGCTGCGCGAGTTTATTCGGTGACGATTAGGTCAGGCTCGGCCGGTGTATCGGCAAAAGAATGAAAAGAGTAAAGCCACCGCGCTGCGCCGGCGGGATAAAAGGTGCGAGAGCGTGAGCTGGAATCCCAAAGGGCTACCTAAATTTAACTCATTGCCGTCCACGATCGAAGGTCATTTAAATCAGGGCTGAATAGATTAAGTGCGACGTGTCCCAGAAACGTCGCCTGCGCTCCTGACCTTCTCGGCCACTGCTAACTTTTCATCGTGACAGTTTCGTGCATGGGGATACTGCTTATGGCGTTTGCTACCCTCGTTATTATCAATCGCTTGCCCTGGAACACCTGACCACACTCCCTACAAAGATTTCAAAGTTTTGTCGAATCTCGGCTGAATGAAATTTTATTTAAGGTTTCTATTAAACCGTGATATAAATTTAACTTTCAGATGCATAGAAAATCGTAATAAAATCAAATCGTATTCTCGAAGACTTTTCTACCCTCAACGGTATGAAATCATTACTTCTCGTTGCAGAAGACGTTGCTGCAGTAGAACTTCTCTTGAATTACTATAAAATGCAAACCGGTGAACACGAGTTGCAGCGGTTGTCAATTCTCATTAATGTTCACTTTATTTCTAACAAAGAATTGTTACAGTCCCTAGAAAATAAATGAAGGGCAATGAGAGAGCGGCCTGCAGAAAAACGAAGAAAAGTAATTTGATTGCCGGTTAAAGAACTGAATAAAGTAAAGTGGTAAAGTAGATTAAGAAAAGTGGATTAAGATAAATAATTGTACACCAAGTTTGCTCTTTGTACCGCAGCCCGGAATTTTTAATGACACCGTCTCTGCAGCTCCTGCGCCACTCGCGAAATTTGCATGTTCCAGGGAAAAGTGTTTTTCGCCCGGAGAAAATGCGCAGCGGCCGTACCGCGGGAAACTCGATACCGTTGCCGGGTGAGAAACTGTAATGAATGCTCTGCATCGAAGGGATTACGTTCATTCATGATTTTCGCGATGAATCGATGGAACGTGCGCTCTGGATGACGGGGGGCTCGTGTGCGCGCGCATCACCGCCAATGTGCACAGACCTCGAGCAGAGTGTTGCGGACACTAATTTCACAACTTTTACTGCCTCGAACCATTTCCGAGTCGCCGCCACGGAGATTCAACTTTCGTAGTTTCGTCCCCTAAAATCAAGTTATCGTAGCTAAACGAAAAGATTGTGCTCATTACGGTCGGATGTTCTAACTAAACGAATTTCATAGTTAGCGAGACCACTCTCGGTTCAACTATTCGGGATCGGAAGATCAAAGACGACGGCTTGAAAGCGACGCAACTCCGCGAGAAAAAATCGCACTTCGAATCTTTTCGACTCACTGGAAAGCGGAGACTTCGTTCTTCAAGTTCATGGAAGTTCGAGTCGCGAAAGAAATTTGTCACAGTCTTCGGAGCTGTTTGAGTCTGTATAAAATTTTCGAAACCACTTCTCGTTCGAAGTGTGATAAAATCGCAAATTTTGTAACTCGTTGCGAAGAGGAAACTTCATTTTCTTAATTTCACGTAAGTTTCAACTTCGAGAAAAATTTGTTGAACTCGGTACAGAAGTTCAAATCTGACCGGAAAAATTCCGTTAAATTTACAAAGAAAGAACCATCCAGAAATATTTTTAAAAAGCAAGGAGATGAAAGTAGAGACTTCAGCCTTTCAGATTTAGCGATTCTTAACTTCCCATATGGTCGCCGAAATAGAACCACTAATGAAGTCGATGTAATTTTAATCAAAGCACCGATAGTTGTGAGCTCGAAAAAGCGAGAGCAGTAGAAAAGCTAGTATACTAATATTATCAGATCCCGAGGTTGTGCGAACATGAAGCGGCGCAGGGGGTCGATTACGAGTCGCGTGGTTAGAGCGTCCGCATGTTCGGCCCTTGTGGAGCCATCTACGAGCCCCGAGGAGAATCAAACGGGGTGGTTGGAAGCTCGCATTGCGTCAGGTAAACTAATTATTGTCGTAGAGTCTGTATTATCCGCGTGCAAACGGTTGCGGGCGGACGTTCAACCCCCTCGCGTTATCACGCTCGCCTAATTTCCATCGCAAACGGAACCAATCCGACGACGGTCTTCGGGGATTATCGTTCTGCGAGGCGGAGTTAGGGGTGAAGGAGGATGGGGACAGCTAGCGGGAAATCCTCGAGGAAAATTCCTTTGATCGCCGAGTCGCGAATCCGTCGAGCCGAAAGCTCTCTCACTCCCTCTCCCTCTCTCTCCTTCTTTCTTTCGCTATGCCACCCTCGTCGGCCACGCGAACGCATCGCGGACGATCGATAGCCGCGTTTATTTATTTACCGGTTCCCGAGGATCTTCTGGATGAACGCGACCGTTTTTCAAGTACCAGCCAGCCAGCCAACGGATATCGGCGCCGACGGCTATTTTTATTCGCCGGCAACGAGACGACGAGGCGATGCTAGCTTTTTCTACCGACGGGCCTCTTCTTGCTTCGGAAACGTCGAGTTTCGATGGTTGCCGGCGCGAGCGTCTTTGACGAATGTTGTCCCTTAGAATCGTACAGTTGAAAGTACTTTTTGAAGTCAAGACTTCATGCTCGAGGCTTCACCTCAAGACTTCGCTTTATACAAACGATTTTTCGAAGCTTCTCGACCTGGCCTGGAAGGGCTCCTCTTTGAGAATTTTTTTAGAGAGCACTGCGGGAGATCTTGGAATGGGACTTTCGCGAGGATTGTTGTACGTGTCTTCTACCGTGTGTACAATTTTTATTGTGACGGAATATGCTACCGTTCTTGTGCGACACGGCTCGAAAGAAACCCCCTACTCCGGTAACTAATGCAGGACTGTAGCAACGGACTTGGGAATTTTTTGAAAAAATATTCTTGGAGCTACAGAAATGAAATTTGGTAGGGTTACTCCACCCATCTTACACTATATGTGTCATTTTTATTATGATGAAATATAATGTCGTTTTCACGTGACGTGTCTCGGAAGTGACCTCTTACAGAAACCCCTAAGGGTCACTTCCGGTACACGTCTTACGAGTACCATGCAGTATTTCCTCACGAAAAGAATTGTGCATCTACTGCAAGATACGTACAATAATAGTACCAAGTTTCGTTTTCATAGTTTCTGTAGTTTTCTCGCAAAAAATTCTGGAAGGCCCTCCAGAAGACGGAAAAATCTTTGACAGTCGTCTAACAAGAAGATTGATTTTATTTGGCAGTCGTCCACGTGACGATGGATTTGTTTTCGCTAGAACTTAAACAACGGATCAGAAAAAAAGCGAAAAACGCGTCGTACAGAATAATTGAAACCGGGACTAAATCCTCTCGATAACGTGCCGAATCTGTCCAAGGCCTGTCTGTCCTGCGCTTTAGACAAATAACAAATGTGTTTTGCTTCGGGGAAAAAAAAAAACAATAACACATGTTCCGGTTTTCGAATTATACGCGTTGGCAACGTCGATTTTCCGACGCGGTGACGATATCGCAACGGGTTAAATGGCGCGGCACTCGTGCCGGTTAATTGAAACTTGAATAAACATCGATGGATTCGCGTCGACTCGTCGACGACCAGTCAAACAAGATTTTTTCGAAATTTCCACGATTTTCGGGAACATTGTGTCCCAGTTTTTTTCTCTCGTCAAATGTGAACGCCTCGATGATTGCCGTCACGCGATAAAACAATTATTGTATTTTCGTCGTGATTATTCTGAATACGAACATTCCTAGAAAATAAAATTAATAATAACGATAACGATCGTTAATAGAAGTCCCCGAGTAAACCAAATTGTTACTCGAAATTACCAGGATGCTACATAACCAAAGAGCCGACTATCAAAACGGATAAATGGCTATTATGCAACGAGCAAGCCGGAACAATGGATTACAGCTCTCGCCCCACGAGCATACATCCACACACTCCACGAGCAACGTTGCCAATCATTCGTCAACAAATAGTAGCACAAGTCGTTGGGAGATGTACGTCGATAATTACACTAAATATTAAACGTCGAACTTATCTCCCGTGCTCGCTTAAACGAAAAATAAACTCGCACCTGTACGCGGAAAATAAAATATGCGCGCCAGCCAGAATTTTCTCATATTTTTCTAAAATATAAAATCACAGAAAAATCTAATGGAACCCATCCTTAACAGGTGGCAGGAATAAAATATAACTATCGAGACAGTCCTGTAGCTCGTACTACGCCACTCTGGCACAGTCTTTTTCCTATCGTGACAAATCGCTGCTGGTTAATCGAATCTCGATCGCATAAACGAAGGTATAGTCGGTTCGGCTGCGACTCGTTCGGTTTCGATAAGGGTTTTCTGCAGTCACGATTCGCGAGGCTCGCGACTCTGCCTTTAATTGGCAGAGGCACACACTCGCGCGCGGCAAGAGAAAGAGAGAACAGAGAAGCGCACACGTGCTTCTCTTTCGTAAAATTAGACCGGAACGCGAGTGGCAATTGACATGCTGGAGAGAGCCCAATTACCGACGGACAATGACGTAAAGGCCTTTAAAAAGAACATAGACAATTTGCGCCGGAAATGGGTTGGCTTCTCTTCCCCGGCGTGTATTCCTCGATCATCCGGTCGCTCGCCGGCCAAATATCCTGGAAAATTATTATATCGTATATCGCCACGCTCTGCCGAGGGAGCTGCACCGCGCGGATCGATGTACAGTGTCGCTCAAAAGTTTTTCGCGTGCGCGAAACGATCGAATAACAAAAAAAAAAGAAAGCGAAGCTGCGACGCTTTGTCGCGCCACCGGTCTTCCAATTAACAGACGGTTTCTCGTTCGGTGCAATCGATCGTTCAAACCAATTTTCGGCGACGAGTGCCGCGAAATTTTCAGAAATCGAGACAACGTCCCGAATTGCCGTTTCTGTGCGCTCACAAATTCTTAGGACCCACTCATAAAAAATCGAGCTACAGCGGTTTATGAAGAATTTCAGAATTTGACAGAATTTCTGACGATTCATTTAGCAGTGCAGAATCCTTCACCGTGCAGAAAGTTTCACATATTATTTAACTGCCTAATTTCGCGAACTCGTGAATCAAGCGCAAAATCGCTTGGCGCAAATACCAATTTTTCGCCCACCCTCAGAATTCCTTCGAACGTGAACGATACGGCATCGAGCGCGTCGAGCACCAATTAGCGAAGGTGATTCGTCGTTCGACGAGGATAAAGCTCCGTTAACGAAGCGCCGCCGCCTGAAGCTGCTCGCGAGGAGGAAAGGTTCGAGGACTCTTCTTCGGTTCCGCAGTTCCTCGAAACGCCGATTGGTATCGAGGATCTTCCGGTTGGCCGTCGAGACCGGGAAAGACCGGAAGTTCCAGAGGCTAGCTTGGCGAGCTCGGGGTAACCCCGATTCCGCGGAAAGAAGGTCGCGGAAAGTTCGTAAACTTCTCATCTCGGGACGTTTATGCCGGGCAGAAAGGACGGGACAGAAATAGCCTCGTCTTTTAAGGTCGCGATGAACGACCTCGCCGCTATTCCCCTTAGCCGAGCCGCCTGTGCCACTATTTTGGCCCAAAAACGGCAAAAATTCGTTATACGATAACCGTACGTTCACAATTTTACTGCTACCAAAATACGAGGATAATTTTCCAGTACGTATGTTCATCCCTTTTCCTTTTTATTCTTCATGAAAATATAAATACACGCATTTCACACGTGTCAGTGTATTTTTAAACAGACTGTATATTTTCGTCGGTATTAATCTACACATTTTGTTGCGCGTGGTTGTAGAGCTTCAACAAACGAATCCAACGAGTATAACGACTATACCATTCTGGTCATTCAATCTCGAGAAAATCGTGTTTGAAATTGATCTACATAATATAGTGTAACTTTCGGGCACAATTATCTCGAGAAGAAATGCTCGGAAGTGTATGGTCATTGTACTCGTCGGATTCGTCTTGTCGAGCTCTGCAAGATTATGGGAAAAAGATGAAGGTAGCGATCAACAAATTTTTTATAAAGGAATAAATAAGGAAGATATAAAAATAAGGGATGAAACTTATTTCTATGAGACGGTACAATTCTGCAGAACGAATAAAACGTTAGAGAACGAATAAAATTCGTTTTCGCCCGTGCTTGCCGAGAAGTTTGCCGTCTTCCGGAAATATTAAATACTCCAGGGCTCGGCAGAAGTTCCCAGGATGAAGATCATCGATCTTTCGGCGACGAGCGTCGAAGTATGTGTCGGGATGAGATCTTGGTAGTATTATTGTTCGAGTGGAACGTTCGGTAGACGTAATTCCGTGTCGGCGAGAACCCCGGCCTCTCATATAGGATGACAATAATTCATTCGGATCGGTTTTTCGGCAGGCGGTTGGGGCGCGCGTGCACCGACTCTCCTCTGCTCGAACGGCGCGACGCGGGCGTGCAGGATATTAAACCAGCGGATGAGATTAGGCGGAAATGTTAGGCGGCGTTTACACCGGGTTCCGCGACTCGTTGCTCCGTTCGAGGACAGAAGCTCTGAAGCCCTCGAGAGGGCTCGATTTTAATGGGACAGCGCTCGCGCACTCGCCCCGACCGTGTTTCTATCTCGAGTGTTTGCTTTAAAGAGGATGCAATTGTCGGCGGTGTTTGCTTTCGAGCTGGCACGAGACGATTCCATGCTTCTACCGCTGCTTCTACAGCTGCCGTGTTGCTGCCTGCCTGCTTCTTCTTCTTCTTCTTTTGTAGAACCGTCCAGCCTCTCTAAGAACGTGTTGTCCCATCCTTGGATACTTGCTTCTGGCGGGTTTAATTTTCGATGACGCTCAGACTCCGCTGCGGACCTCACGCTGGTCTCTTTCTGTCTCAAGGAACTGCTGTCTCTTCGCAAAATATTGACAGTGGTGTGCTCTAATTTTAAAAAAAATTTTTTTCGATAAATTTGAGGTACCGTTAAAGTCGAGCTGATTGTATCCAACCTAATGGAATTTGGACGATTTTTTTATACGATTCTAGACTTTTTTCAGATTGCAATCGCCCTATCGTAAAGTACCCTTTTCAACCTTTAATTCAAGCCCTTACAAGACCAAAAATTCCTACGAAAGCATATTGTGAAATTAACTCAAAAGAATCCCTAGAAGTCGAGTCAATTTTAAATTTTAAATGTCCTCATCGAAGTGTCATTTGCCACTTTTAATTCGCGTCCCGAAAGTCAATATTCCAGACGCATTAAAATAGATCGTGCGGATGCACTTCTGAACATCTCGAGGGAGCAGTTTAATGCTTGTCAACGATCATACGATTTGCAGGTCTGCTGGAATATTTTAAGCGCCGCTTAATGGCCAGCAATGATCTTAAGGGTCGTTTATACTGGGATCACAAACTGCACATTCTGACACGGATAGTTTCGCCATCGCTACAGGTCATAAACAGGGAATACACGAAACTTGAATGTATGGTTGAACTACTTCGTATACGGTGGAACAACTTCGTTGGAACAGTCTACGAAGTTGGCTCGCAGGCAAGTTCGCTTGCATTTCTTAAAAAGTCTGCGAGCTGGTACGAAAATATAGCAGCGCGGGCTCGATCGACCATTAATAATGATTTGTTAAACGGCTGCTCGTCGATACGGCAGAGAAAAAACAAGACGAGGGAGAAAATGAGAAAGAAGAAAAATCTGCAAAGATGATACACGAATTAAGAATGTAATTTGCACAGAAATTAATATTTACTATACAATATTTCAAACGTGCGAGTATCAAGCAGTCAATTGTAATCTAATCTGTTGTTAATTCAAAATCAAATACTGTATTAACAGCGGAATAAATCAATTGTAATCAAATGTGACTATCAATTCAAAATCAAAGAGCGCATTATGTAACAGGTAAATCGATAAACTGTAACCAAACGTTACCAATAATATAAACCAAACAATACAGTAATAAATAAATCCCACGTATAAATGTTAGAGTGGTCGCCGTCGTTCAATTGTAGTTAATGCGACCATGAATAAAATAGATTAACCCTTACTTGGACCATTGGAGCCGCCGCAATCCTATTAAAATTTCTGCCACACAATTATTTAATGTGTATTGACGTGTGGATATTTGCAGCGTCAAATAAAACCACACTATCTTCGGTGGAGCCAAGCAACACTTACAGAATCCGCAGTGAAGTTAATAACCACTTCCCCTTGGTATTAACATTTCCCCGAACTCGCCGAGCTCGTAAATGCCATAAACGGACAAAGATCTGTGGGGATTAATTGAAATTCGAGATAGGGAATAAAATAATTTAATAGAATTTAAACAATAAGTACACGCGATAAATATGTGAGCACAGCTCCAACTCGCTGCAACTCGTACCGCTCGGCTCGACGCGGAAAACAACTCTGCCCTCTCGCCTATCGGTATTTTCCGATGAGCCCTTCCGTCCCCTTCAGCTTTCCCAGGGACCTTCGGGCTTTGCCGATGGTCCAAACGCTTCCTCTTTATGGCCCACGCAGGCCCCGCGCAGACCTCACGTTCGGTTTCTAAAAATTGCGCTTCTTGGGGATGATCGTAAATCCTAAAACATGAGTCCAGGCTCGGCGACGGTTGCGACGAATTTACGATGCTACACTCGACCATCCTGCTAAACAACTACCTCAGATGTTTTCAATGTCACTGTCCTCGGAGGAAACGTCTTCTTCGTTGAGGATCCAAGGCTTCGTATGGTCGGCCGCTGTAGTTGTCGTCCGAGGACCTTCGTGCTCTCCCATCTTTTGTACTGCGTATCGATTATTTCGTAGTACTCTAACGATACGATACGGTCCCAAATATATCGCATGAAACTTTAAACCAGGTGCAGCCTGCGTTCTCTTAATTGCTCCTAACTGATCTTGCGTATACATCGTAGCCTCTTTACGAGTTTTATTAATATGATATGTACTCAACGGTAATTCTCCCTTGTCTATTGTGTTTACGAGTAGTCCTTCCTGTTTACCGTGCTTACGTTCGGCTAAAATACAGTCTACACAATTTCGAATGACCCTCTCTACCTTCTTACGCGCATCCCTTTAAACCAAAAATCCCTTCGTAACAATATCTCAGCCTTCGTCACTTCGAAGTGACCGCGCTCGTGTGCTCGACGAACTACCTGCGCCCGCATATGCTTAGGTATTACCACTAACGGTAGTACGGTAGTACACCATCGCTAACCACTCTATACAATACATCATTTTCGACTACAGTAAAGCTCCGACTAGTGTCCAATTTGGGGGGTCCCGATTCCTATCCAGGCCTACTCACTCCACTCCCTGTCAACGCTGTGCCGTGCCTGGACGCGCAGCAAGACGGCGACTATTGTTGTCGGCTCGGGTATATCGGTGTGAACACCACTATACGGACGCAACGAATCGAATGTTCAAACATCTTAATTTTCATTATTTTTTCATGGAACCCTTAAAAACGTATCTCTGGAATTCCTCTGATTAAAACAAGACCAAACACGATATAATTTGAATTGTATTTAGTGGTTTAATCGACTGTGAAAGTTTCGTCATCATGCTTCACATGTAGAGTAAATATGGGCCAAATTATATCGTGTTTGGTCTTGCCTTAATCAGAACAATGCCAGAAACAAGTCAGTGAAAGTCTCATAAAAAAATAATGAAAAATAAAGCATTTTGAATTGGCATTACATTGTGAGAACACGAGAGCCTTTAAACTGTGTCGGCGACGGGCACACGCAGCGGCCACACGCTGCGTGTACCCGTCGCCGACACCGTTACCCTATTGTAGTCTCGCTCGGCCCGAGCAGAGTGGTAGACGCAGCCATAAATTAGAAAAGCAAGGAAGATCACGATTCCTTTCCACTCCGGTGAACCACCCCCTGCCCAACAATCAAGGGATTACTGTATACAGGGTGAATTCGATAAAGCAGGACACCTAAAAA